>JANIJG010024613.1:75385-99383 GCA_024611175.1 Megaceryle torquata
GGTTAACAGAGAGCGTCTGTTAGGTCTAAGGGGCCGCCCTGACCCTAAACTGTGACAAAATTCATGACACTTTTCTTCAATGTGAGCATAAATCATAACCTTAAAATGTGGGTCCTTAATAGGAAGACAACTGCCTCATGCTTCAGGCAGCTTCTGATAGCAACCACATGGGCCCAGGGAGTACCAGGTTGCATAGTACAGCCTGAGAAAAAGGAAAGAAAGTGAATGACTCAAAGGAGCCTGTTTAGTTCATTTTTGCCAAGACAGAACCAGGTTGGGAATCTTCAAGATATCAAGACCTGAGGCACATGACCTTCTTAACTGTATCAATTCATCCTGGTTCTCTCTAGAGAACTTAGTGGTAAGCATAATCAAATAAAAGCTCTGGAGTCTGAGCTCCTGCTTAAGACCTCACCTAGGACTTGATCAAGCAGTGGTAGTGATGCTGTGCTTTGTGCAGCACTCCTCCCTGAAACCGATGAAAGATCTGGGATGAAGGTGACAGGACACAATTACAAAGGGAAGGAGTACTCTGAGTTGGAAAAAGCTGACTTGACAGCAGGAAAACTTTGCATTTTATGCCAGGCATTAAGCAGAAGAGTAGCAGCACAGATTAGGTATAAGAATCTTCCTGTCTGACAGGGCAGGACATGGATATGTTCTAATACCTGTTAAATCACACACAGATACACCTGAAGGGGGAAGCCCCTTCTCCTCCCTTGTTACACTGAAGAGTATATAGGACTTCATTTGTAGCAAAGTGAGTGATCCAGCTTCCAATCCCAATTCTCCCTGAAGACACCTGAATTTACATTTTCCATCTCTTAGTGCCAAAGATCTCAGGTACTGGGTATTCTTTTGGATGAAGGAGGTCTATTTAAAATAATTTAATATTTATAAGAGTAAGGACTGAAATCTAAGTGTATCATACCTTCCGCATAAGTTCCCTGCCAAGCTGTGTTCACTCTCATGGTCTCATGAATATTTAGAGATACTTATGAAGAGGAAGAGCTTAACCTAAAGATATGCATGACTGGTCTGTGACTGATTACAAAGTACTGTTCTGAGTGTTTGTGGTAACCACAGTCTCCCATTCTGAAAACTTCTAAAAGGGTAAGACACATTTTCCCGTATCACTAGGTTGAGGCTGTCAGCCTTGCTTCATATTTCTGAGTTCTTTCTGATCCAAAGAATCAGTTGTTTTGCTGAAACCAGAATAATAAAATATGCAGAGACCATAAGTCAGAGACCAAGACTTTTCTATGTACAAGTTAGATATTCTTTGTGAAACACAGCGCTTTCCTTGAGGAACACATATTTTGATAGAAGTGATATCATTTAGAAAAATTGTATCTCTAGCACAGCACTGGATAAAGACTTTTCAAGTGTCCTTCAATGACAATCACCTCTGCTGCTTCCAGGCTATCCTCAAGAGGGGCAGATGAGACCAGAGGCAACACATGCTTTCAGAGAAAACAATTTTTAGTCATGGTTTACACCACAAAAGACTGCACTTTACCTAAATTTGTTTTGGTGTTATCACATTCTAAGCAACTACTATTTCCTGTCCTATTTGCTCTGTGATCTTCCCAGTAGTCCGAGGAAGATCAGAATCTTTCTGCAGAACAATAGAACTATCCCTTTTATTCATGGCTTGCTGGTGAAAAATAGTATGAATCAGACATTAAATCATGGCTTATTTTTAAGTTATTTCTCTTGCCATGACACAGATTTACAAAGATTCAAAGGAAAATAATTAAGAACACAGTAGATTTCCACCTCTACCAGACTTATTTGCCAAAATGGGGAGAAAAAAAAAAAAGAAAAAAAAGTACTAACTCTTCAGAACATTGCTAAAGACCAGCAAGGGGCTAGAAATGAACACTTACTCAACCCTGTAATATTTAGTGATCCATTTTTTAATCTGAGCAGTTCACACTGATTAACAGAGCTGCATGGGGCAGTGGTTTGGCAGGAAGAGAACAGGAAGCACATTGGGACACTTAGAAAATGCCCTATCCTCTCCTATGCTAAGGGCTTTCCACTTACCCTGCAGCACCACAGCCTCTTGTCTGCAAGTCTGCACCTTTCCCCTATGCACTGGGAGGATGGTGTGGCAATGTTTTCATCCATGCCCTGGTCCCATTCTCCCAGCTCTGCCCCTGCAAAGCCTAAGCCTGTTACGGCAGATTTCCCAAGGAAAGCGACTGACACTCATGCAAGAATCATCCTTTCCCCCCAGCCATACCTTCCTACCCCATTTTGTAACTTCTACACAAAATTTAAAAAAAAGCCTAGTCAATAACATGGCAACAGTAGTCCTTTAACTAGTGGACAGCCATTTCACAGAATCACAGAATTTCCTAGATTGGAAAAGACTTTTAAGGTCATCTAGTCCAATAATACTAATACTGAGAACACCTTGACTAAACCATCCCCCTCAGCATGACCTCTACACAACATTTAAATACCTCCAGGGATGGGGACTAACTCAACCACTTCCCTGGACAAGCCATTCCCTTGCCTGATAACCCATTTGGTAAAGGCATTCTTCCTCATACCTGAGCCTCCTTTTCTCCAGGCTAAACAACCCCAGCTCTCTCAGCCACTCGTAAGACATGTGCCATAACCCCTTCACCAGCTTTCACAGTGACATCCATGCACAAAGCTTAACAATCAATTAAAGTGCAACTGTTGCCTCTGATCAGAGTGTGCTCCAATGAGTGCCAGCAGCATCACAAGCAGGAACAACCAGCAGGGATTTTTTGAGCAGGTCCCGATGAAAACCACGTAGTTATTATCGGAAAAGTACTGCAGCGGATCCCCTGCTGCACTAGAGGGGATGCCCAGGGGAGATTCCTGTGATGATTTTCTTCTTTGCTGGCCATTGCAGTGTTTTGCCTTAAGGTTATTCCACTTCTTTTGGTTTTGTTGGGGTTTTTTTTTGTCATTACAAGTAACTGTTATCATTAAAAGCTGTCACTTGCCACCAGCTATGGACCATCTCCTCATCTTTTGTGCAATAGATCCGCTTGAAAAAAACAAATTCATATTGAAAGAAAGTATAAAAATTGCATTAGTTCTCATGCAGAGGGGTAGGAGAAGGTTTAACAACCACATTCTATGTGAATATTTGTATTACTGCAATGACCTCAACTTAAAGAACACAAGGATTCAAAATCAAAAAATTATTTTCTGTACAGCTTCCTTCTGCAACAATGTATTTGTATTAATCCAAAGGCTCTTAAAATGTACACCATTTTCTACAAAAAGTAAACATGATAATTAAGCACTGGCCTATGCTAAATACAATATATATATAAAAAAAATCAGTTGCCTCGAAGTTTATAACATCTTCAAAAGCAGAAATTACATTCTGAAGAACTCCAACGGCCACATGGATATTATTCTTTTGTTTTAGCTAAAAAATAAAAAACTAAAAACAGTTCTGGTTTGTTGGGCTTATGGGTTCATGTGATCCACAGTTTCTAAACCAGAAACAGGTAATCAGCAATTAAACAATGTCCTTCGTTTTAAAATATATTATCAATACATAACATACTGGTGTTATTCTTAACATATGAAATATCCTTTAATATAATTTATGGCTTATATAGTCCTTGATAGCAGGGATGTCCTCATTCTTTCTTTTTGGTAAAGTCATATGGTTTCCACCACTTTGCAAACTGCAACACCTTCTTCCTCTGATCCTCAAAGTTCTGTCTGACCCCTTTTCTCCAGAGCCGTGGTTCCAGGTCCAGCATGCCACCAATAATTTCCTTTTTATGTAGAAGAAAGATAGATATTGATAAATGAAAAATTACTATATTACTTAACACTATTTTATCACAGAATAGATAAATATATATTCAATTTATGAGATCGTCACTGTTTTCTTCAAGTGCTGGTTATTAAAACTTAAAATTCTGAAAAAAAACACCAATTCAAAAATTAGAACTGTAGCTGTTAGACAGTTGACTCAGCAAAACTCTTTAAGTACAGCACAGCATAAATATCCTAACATTGCAAATTCTTAATATACTAGTACATTTGTGACTAAGTTCAAAAAGATAAAAGCTGCCCATTTCGCTCTTAACTCCTTCTGAATTAAGTTGTATTTCTTCCCAAACTCTTGATATTTTTGCAATATTAACTCTTTCAATAAATTATTGCTGTGACATAATAAAGGAAGAATTTATTGCAGGTCTTCCTATATATACACTATACTCTCTATACCACATAGAGGAAGTTAACCACATAAGTATTTTACTAGGAGTCATCTGTGAGTCTGTGTGTATATGTACCTTAATTTATGCAAGCAGGAGTCAGGGCACCTTTATGAGAATACTATGACCATGAAAGCTCTTAAATAGATGCAAGTGTTTTCCATCTATTAGATTATGTGTCAAATATAATCTGGTTCCTGTTAATTCAAAAGAAACCTGGATCTAGAAACACATTCTGAGTATCAGGCAACTACTCCTTTATTCAACAAGCTAAGTTATACTGAGTCACTAAGAAAAGCCAGCTAATAAACTGGGATAAGGTACATCAAAATGACTGTTCTGGCAACATCAGGTTTAATTATTTAAATTCTACAAATTTAAAAATTGAAAGAGTATAATTGGTAAATTGATCTTTTACATATGACAATACCTTTCCAAAGTAATGAGGGAACTTGTGTTGATCTTCAATGACATGAGCAAATCCTCCCTGAAGGCCAAAGTCCACAGAAAAGTATGGGAATCCTTTAGGAACCTATACATGCAAACCCACATTTTGAGACATTTAACAGACTGTAGGCATTTAGTTAACTAGTTAACCTCCCCACAACTTAATGAATTTGAAAGTGGTTTTACAGTTGATAGTATCACATTTATTTTTAAGACACCTCTCAAAAAAGGCATGTTCAGTATAAAACTGCAACAGAGAAACAGTAAAGAGGTGAGGGAAAAGAACAACACACACCTACTAGACACTGCAAACTGAAAAGGTGATTTACTGGGTGGTAGAAACTCCAGAGGACACCACTGTAGCTCCAGGGCAGAGATGGGGAGGGACCAGGCAGCAGCATGCACAGTGACCAAATGCTTCCCTACCTTCACAACTCTGATTTATATGGGTTGAGTAGAAATTTTAGGACAACCACAAGCAAGCTGCATTTATTAAAGACAAGGTGTTGTGTGATAACTGGAAATATTTACCCAGTAGAAACACTGACGCTCAGGGGGAAAGGGAAACACCTCTATGGAGACTAGACTACCAGAAAACCCCACTACAGGACTGGAAGTTATCATCCATTTGCCAAATTGGATAATTTAATAATTCAGTCAGCCTACAGAGAAAACACTGGTTATCCTGCCACAAGGAAAGACCTTTCAGTCCAACAGAATGAGAAGTGGATTAATTTCTTGCTACAGCATTGCAAGTAATTTCTCCTTGCAACAAGTTATTGATTGCTGAGGACATTCCCGTACAGGTAAGATTTACAAAGGCTCAAATTCATAAGCATTACCTCTGCTATGGTTCAAATAATTGCAATTTTCACAGGGCATATTGCATATATTGCATGAAAATTCATTCTCTACTAAGATTTAATAGAAAGGAGCAATATAGCATAGTAAGAAACATAAAACATTTTAAATGAAATTTAAAAAAAAAAAAATCATTAAATAAGGAATAAATCAGGTCTGTCTGGGATGGAGTTCATTTTCATCACAGCAGCCCAGGAGGTACTGAGTTTTGGATTGGTGACTAAACCAGAATGGATAACATACATGTGGTTTTGCTATTGCTCTTCTGGTTGTCCCCCCTCTCAGCCCACTGCCTATCCCAAGTTCCCTTTCTGTGGGGAGCAGAAGCAGAGACCACCTTGATGCTGTGCAAGGAAATGCAGTCTTTTCTTTCCTAAGCTGCACAACCCCTAAACCAGTTTAAGTTTTTCAAACTTATGTTCTCTTCTTCTGTCTTAAAACACTGCACTCAAAACCAGACCCAAATTTCCCAGGTGAAGCCCCACCATTTTGAAAAAGGAAACCCATAATCCACAAATCAGACTCCCTTTACATTTATATGACATTTCAGCTTATGCATTAGAACAAATTTTGTCTTTTTGCTACACTGGCTACCACTGTTGGTTTAGTTCACGAGTCATCACAATATGCAAAACCTCTCCTACAATACAGCCACTCAATCCCTTAGTCTTCTGCATTTAACCCCCCTTTTTGTCGTATTTGGCCTCATGTCTCATTCTTAAATCCCATCTCCTTTTTCTCCTAAACAAGGACTTCTAGTGTAAAAAACACTCTCTAGTGTAAAAAACACTCAGAAAGAGAGTTTGTATATACAAACATGTTTCAGTTTAGTATCCAGGAGACAGCATACTGTTCCCTTCTTTTAGAAGAAAAGATTTAAAAGGCTATTTATATTTCTGTTTCATAAACTTAGCAACACAAAAGGCTGTTCTAGGTCAATGGAAAAGACACATCATATTTTCTCCAGAAAAGTAATTTGCAACTCTTTGATCCACCTTAATTCTTAATCAAGAAAATTACACTGGTGAAAAGCACCAGCTTTGTTCTCAACCAATGCTTGCAGCTCAGTTCAGCAATTGTTGAAATAAATGGGAATCTCTTCCCTAATGTCAGTTAGGACTTCAGTCAGACTCTTAATTCTCATCATACCTATGCCATCTCCTGATGCACTAATCTAATTGTGCTCCCTTTCTTCTCTCTTTGAAACAGTTAATAACAAAAGAAGATGAGAATAAATTGCTGAGAAAACCAGTGTCCAATACGTTTCATTACTTACAGATTTCCGAATATCTTTTGAAGAAAGATCAATTAACTTCTTGTTCACGGACCACTCTTCATCAGACTCCATTATAGCTTTCTGTAAAATCATTTTATCTAAATGTGAAAACAGTCCTTCATACAGCAAGCAAAGAACTAACTTTTCAATGTAGTGAAGTACATGGCACTGCAAGTACCAATTATTTCTTGACAAAGCAACTTTATTTTCAGCAACCTTTCCATACTTTACACAATTTACATACATCATAAAGGCATTATATAATAACTTCAAACTCACTTAATTTTGATCCTCTTTTTGTAAATTTAAATTTTGCCCAACACAAATTATGTCTAATGAGTTTCAACTAAAAGGTCACATTCCCTTTTTACTAAGCTCATACCAAACCTCTTATGAATTCATTACACTATATTAGCCTTTTTTCTTTCTTTTTTTTTTTTCCTTTTTAAACACTAAGAGGAGCATCCAGTTTAGAATGCTGATTGTGCTTAAAAACCTTTAATGCTGCCTCTGTATCCTCCAGAGTACAGAAGGGTATAGTGTAGCATAGCTACCTTTTAAATTTCATTTGCTTTGCATTTTAATGGTGGAAACTTCTGAATAAAAGTTTTAAGCAAGTGGAATTGCATGAAAGCTTGTGTTTTGTCTGAAAGGAAAAACAAAGTACAAGTTTTATCAGCATTTGGAGCATAGCGGTGAGATAACCAGATGGAGAGTCTCAAATGTGGTAAAATCTACTGATACCTGTTCACCATACTGACTGCTCTGCTTCAACAAAAACCAATCACATTATTTTCAGAAGACAAAAATAATATTTAAAGAAAAATAATTAATTTATTTATAAAAGGCAAATCATGATCCAGGTGCTAAAAATGGAAAGGCCTCAGTTCTAGGCAAAAGCTTCACTTGGCCTTTCCTTACAGGGTCAGGGGAAAGAGACCAGAGAAGCTATAGAAGTCTTATCTATCATGCTGCCTAATATTCATCAGAGACCAAAGACACACATAAAATTTAGTCTTACTGAAATAATACGGGGATGAAAATTATTGATCAGTATTTCTTAAAACAGTTGACATTATTTTCTCATTTTAGGTTTGCCAAAGCACATGTGTGGGGTTTTACATTTATACTACAGGCCTTAAGTGAGAAGTACTGCAATCCTTACTGCACTTCAAGAAAGTAAAATGCCCTCCTCTTCTTCCAGTGTTTGTCAGTGCATTCAGAATTGACGCAATCGCAGTGACATGCAGCTCTTCCACTGACTACTTGAAAAACAGAATTACCTCACAAGGCTTGTTTTATGATCAAAGAATATGATCAAAGAATGGATCAAGAAGTAGGATCAAAGAATTCTTCTTTTCAAAAATAGTACTTGAATATCAAAAAAAGTTTTCCAGAAATAGATGGATTATGATAAATACATTGAAATAACCTAAGAAAAAACATTTTTGTGTACCTTAAAGTAGATTGGAGCCATATCTCCTACTTCTTTTGGAAGAGGAATGCATTCATATACCATGTGATATCTTTTCTTTGTACTCATGTTTGTTTCTAGGAATACACAGTCCAAGTCTTTATCTTCAAACATTTTCACCAATGCATTTCGGAACATCTGTTTAAAAAACAAACAAACAATTGGAATTATCTTTTCAAAGCTTTATTTTCTAAGATTTTATTTCACTAACGTTATATTCACAATAAACTCATAATAAAATGGACAACAGCAGCAGTCATACTAGGAAAATTCTGAATCAATTTAATATAAACTATATATCCTATGATACAAACATAGGAAGTCCAGAAAACTATTGTGAAATACACTTTATAATTACGCCACAAACTCAGTCTTAATAAATACCACATATTTTTACAGTTGAAATTAAAATTATGTTGAACTTCATAACTGTGATGCTCCATAAAACAACATGGCTTTAACAGTAGGTCCTAAGCTTGCAGTTTCTAAGAAAGTAATGTCTTGGCTTGTACTTCCTATAGATACCATTATCCTTTCATTACTCTTTATAATTACACAGTTTTAAAGAAAAAAATAAAATAAAATTACTTTTCCACGAGGCATGGTGGAACTTTAAGGAAAATATTGTCTCAAAAAAAAGCCATGGCTAAAACCACCATCTTCACTGTATGGAAGCTAACCAAATGTAATACTTCATATCTCTGGCCTCAACCTACACTTACCAGTAAAATCACTGAAAAGTATCTCTGTTCTATCTCAAACCAGGACACTGACATTAAACCATTCCAAACTCATGAATTAACCTGTTTTTAAATCTAAGCACCTGAAAGCAACAAAACCTTTCTCTAGTCTGAAATAGTCTCTAGTATTTTGACATAAGAGGTTGCAAGCTTTTTTTCTCCTTGTAATAATCCTGACAGTGATGGGGTTGGGGACTGACTATCACAGTCAATCTCTCAAGCAGAAGCTTGTTACATTCTTCCCAATTTTCCTTTTCCAAAGGAAACAGAACTCAAAACCTTTAAAATGTCTTCATAAGAGAGTTGGAAAGCATGACCTATCATGCTTGGCATGATACTAATTCTTTTCTAAAAAGTAGGAATTTGGATTCTAACAAGGACCTCGCTGATTTGTAGAACAATGAGATTGTTCTCTCTCAGCTGACATCTACTCAAACTCCAGGCTAGTTTAAAAACTGAAGATATGTAAACAACCTATCTTCAGCTTGTGTTTCATTAAAAGTAATCTTTCTGTCCTGGCAATCCTTTTCTTTTCCTTGGCACTTCTAAGGAAATCCCAACTATGAAGCCAGTTATTACACTTTCCACATGGGATCAGCTGTACCTAATGTAATCCCTGACATTAGAAGTTCCTCTAACCTGGTTTCAAAGACCTCCAAAAACAGAGATTCTGTGGCATTCCAGACACAGTGTTTTTTCTAGTGCTTATACATAAGAACTTTTCATTGGTGTTTACCCTGTATCTTCCTTTTTCAGTATTTGACCCCTAATTTTCATCCATAATTCAAGAATGTTCTGCCCCTTAGTGGGATCAGAAAAGAGCTGCCAGGTTGGGAATTATGAAAATAGGTATGAATGATAAATACATTATTATTCAAAACAACATTCATTTACAAAACTGTTAGAACATGAGACAGTTTCTTGGCTCACCTGGATTTCTTCCCAGATGTCTTCATCCAAAAGAGTGGCTGCAGTATGGTGCTGTAGAGGGGCTATCAGGCAGTGACCTTCAGTAAGGGATTGGTTGCTTGGTAGAGACAAGTATACCTATAAAAAGCAAGCACAAACTGAAGTGCCCATTTTTCTAGTGTGAAAAGAAGAAATACATTGTTTATTAAATTCAAACCAATAGAAGCCATCACCTTTTCATTCTAGAAAGTTATTAGTAACTTTAGTGTCCTATTATCTGTTGGTAGCACCACTGAACTAGTAGTATCCAGAGAGCAGTTCTACCAACAAGGCAGTAGTATCAGTCTTATAGATGAACTGGTATCCTAACTAAAAAAATGAAAGGTACTGTAATATCTATCAATGCATGTAATTCCTTGACCTATAAAAAGTTTCAAATCAGATGAAGAACATCAATAATAAATTAAAACTTTGGAGAAAGAATGACAAACAGACCTATACTGAAGCATCTCGGATGTTATAAATCCAAATATTTTTGCAACTTTAAAAAGTATTAATGGAAACAGGAAGGTTCCCTGAACCAAATTTCAGACTATTTCAAAGGATTTTAGGCTTAAAAATGAACCCTCCAGTTAATTTTCTTTGATACCATTTAGATACAGTTCTTCACCAGTTCAAATTTCCTCCAGTGCAGTGTGATTTAGTCTTCCACAAATCCACCTACAGTCTAATCTCTGCACTCAGATCTTTCATTATTGCTCCTGTCTTCCACAAATCCCCAAATGTGACGTTATGATATCAAAGATTAGCTTTAAAATTCATGACAGATTTATATCTTTTTCCCTCCCAGCCTTGAGGAATTTGTGAAATCATCTGGAAGGGCAAGGAAAATAAGATGCAGAAAAATAAGTCATTTTAGGGAAGCAATTTTGTTCTTAATCTTAGGCACTTTAACATCAACACTGCCTTCCCTTATTTCTTTTTTATTTTTACATTTGTGTTAAATTGCTATTTTCTTACCTTGGTGCCAATTGCAATAATAAGATGTTTAGAAAGTTCACTGCTATCAAAACAGTATGGACACTTTTCCATGCATGCAGCAAGCTGCTGGTGTTCATGTATTGCTTTTCTTCTTTGTATTTCTTCCTCTTCCCCACTACGTGCTCTTTTGGCTGCTTTGGAAACAAACATGTCATCCAGAGTGTAGTACTCTCTGTCAGTTTTTTCCATGAACTGAAAAGAGACACAGAAACATTGCATGTATATGTAAATAAGCAAGGAAAAAAAATACTTAGCTCTTTTTAAGTATGCTCTTTATTAAGAAAGGCCTGAAGTATGTAAGCAGTAATATTGCTTCCTTCCATATGGCATCTGCAGCACATGTAGTCATCAGGTCCATCTCCTGAGAGCAATTATATACAATCTTAGCACAGGTATTAAAATACAGATGTGTGACATTAGTGAGAAGAGTATATTACTAAATTCCATCTTAAGGTATTTCAATATTATCTTGACATAACTTCAGCTTTAAACAGTTGGCCAATTTTTTAAATAATATTTTATTTCAGTCTTCACCATCCTCCTCTCTTATTACAACTATCACTATCCATTCGATCACCTCTTGTGAAATAGCTAGATCATGACTCTGCACCTCTGCACATATTCTGTGAAAGTGGGCCAACAGCTGTTCTTACCAAGTGAACAGTACTAAGCCATTTTGTCTTAGTACAGTCTTTTCAATATTTAGTCTTTCTTGAGTGCACCTGGTGCTAGACAGAGATAACAAACACAACTAGCACCTTACCAGATGCAAGGTTTCTTTATTTGCCCATTAATTGCTACATTTCAGTTAAATGTGCCACATTTAAAAGGAAAATCTGGAAGCACTGAATTTGTTATTGAAGACATGCTTGAGAGTCAGTGGTATCTTACAGGATCTTAATACTGGAAACCCACAAATACTGAAATATCTCACTGAGATGATAATTCAGAGGTATGGAATCTGTAGATAAGAACTGGAGGAACTGAAGGTGACACAAGGGCATGGTAAAAAGGTGGGCTTATGGTAACAGCAGCAAGAGACAATGAATGGACTTGAAAGCAAGAAAGTGCAGAGGTCATGGGATTCAAACCCAAATGACAGTAGATTTCACTAAGCCTCATAACTCAGAGAACACTTTTGTTTATATATATCCATATATCTCATTAGATTTTGTAGTGAAAATGAAAAAAAGGATTGATAAACAAATCTCATGACATCTTGCCTAAATCAAGACTTAGCAAGTCTTGATTGTAAAGTTTAACTTTTTAAAGGGCTTAGGAAAGTAATTCTCCATTTTCTGCTTTGGCTACTTTACATGTGTCAATACACAAAATATTCACCACATATAGCTAACGCAAATATAAAAAGCATTCAAAAGATTTTTCTTTTCAAGGTTTTCTCTTTAAATGAAATCCCACTGCTGCAATACTTTTATACTATACTTGAATGTAATTTTACCTTGAATAGTTTTAATAACCTCCCTCTCAAAATGACAGAACACTATACAGTTTTCTTGCTATTAGAGGAGTTGGTCCTTCAGACTCTTGGCAGATTTATGTGTCAGTAGTTTCACTCCAAAAATTTATAAGGAAATGGTAGAAGTGTCTTCACAACAGATCCTAGTATATACTGACAAGGGTAGCCCTATCAAAGGACTAACATTAGCTGAAGGCATTTGGAAAGCATACTATCATAGTTGAAGCACAATCTCCAAATAAAAGAAAATATCCCAAATATCTCAGATGTACTTTGTGTAGATAATCTGATATTGGAAAAAAAAATTATACTTTATTTTATAGAGGTAGATAAATAGCTTCCCCCTCAAAAAACACAGACAACAGCTCTTTCTTTTCCTGAATACTGCATTTCTCTAACACAGTCCAATAGCTTATTTTGAATATCCTCTACCAAACAACTGAAGAGCAGCCTCCTCAATATTACTTTATTTAGCTATAATGCATTTAACTGCTTATGTGCACTTCCTACTGAAAGCCACTGTAGACTAAAATCAACAGTTCAAGAGTTCAAATTCATTCTTGTTCTGTTTTATTTCAATGCTGTAGTTCTATATTAAAATAAAAAGGAGATTCCTGACCTTTTTTAAAAAAATAAATTTAGTCAGAATAGAGACAGAAGTCTCTATTCTTCTATGATATAAGCATAAGAAATTTAAAGTTAGAGCTTCAGAAGAAACACCAATAAGCACTATCTACTGAATGGCACCAACCTGTTAGCACTAAAAGTAAGGGTTTACTATTTTCTTAGGGGGGTTTTTTGTTTGGTTTTTTGCTGGTTTGGGGTTTGTTTGTTTGTTTGTTTGTTGTTGTTGGGTTTTTGGTTTGTTTTTTTCTTCTTGTTGTTGTTTGTTTGTTTGTAATTAGAAAGTCTGCCACAAGGATGCAAATACACATGAAACAAGGCAGCTGGCAGACTACAAAGAAAGGTAAGAGTGGAAATCAAAACCCCTTGGGTATCAGGAGTATCACATGCATCACAGAATACCATTACTATTTTTCTCTGCTTGCACTTGTGAGGAGTCATGGAAATTCCTGGTTTGTTATGCATGACCTCTAAAAAAAATGTACTTTTCAAAACACCTTAAAAATACTTTACAGATGATGAAATAAATATTCATCTTATTAAACAGGATGGATAATGCCTTTCTTCAACCCTGGATAAAGTGCTGTATACTATAAGACATCTGGAACCCTAAACAGAATGCTCACCTATAAAGCAGTAAACTTTAATAAGCTAAGTGCTGTCTAAAGACCAGGTTTTGTTTCTCCTGGTACAGTTATAACCAAAACAAGATCAACGCATTTCAAATAATAATTCAGTAAGATGAAAAAGAAATTATTTTGCTGTTCTTCAGGAATTGTACTTTTCTGCATTGCGTTTGACACAAAATGAAAAAACGTTCACAATTCAGTGATTCAAACCTAAGAGTAGGTCTGAAGCACTATAAAGGCCAGTACATGACCTTGAGTTGAGTCAATGAAAACAAACACAAAGAAGGTACAAATGCTATTAAAAAGAGGAAAAGGAAAAAATAAACCAACCAATCAGCCCCTGGTAGAAGTTGGAGTCACCCAAAAGAATGGTGAGAAAGATGCCCCAGTTGCACCAGAGAGTTCTCCTTGTGCTTCCTGAAAATACAATGGTAGTATTTCAGGATTCAAAACCAGAAGTCCTCAAAGTGAAGGGAAACAATGGAAAATATTAAATAATACCTTCATTTCTAATATTACTGATCAGGTTATATACCTAAGTAGAATCATGTGCATTCATCACTCATTCAATGTAAGCTCCTAGTGCAGCCTGGACCACACCCAAGGTAAGTGCATCAGGCTACAGTTAAGTCAGTGGAGAGCCTTGAACAAAATTCTGGATTTTTCCTGGAAATAAAAATATGTGTAGAAGTCTTCATACATCTAGAGGCCATGGGAGCACTTATGCTTTAAGATGTAATACATGTTGGTCAACAGAAATAGATGTAAAATAGACATAAGATTACTTTGGAGAAGTAAAGGAACAAGAAAAGATAGGTAGCAATGCAGCATTTTGGGGAGAGAAGTTGTAGTAAAGGAATATTTAGAGAAGGAGTATTCACAACTAATTTTCAGATTACCTCTACCACAGAGTCTCTGCCAGTAACAAAATTACAGATGCCACTGTCATACTAACAAATAACAAGATAATAAGGAATGCAAGGCCGTTCAAGAAACCAACACCCTGGCTCCAAAGACATTAATTAAGTGCCTGAAATAAGTAGGGCTTAAGAAAAAAGTTATTTTAAACATGTCAACGTGCTTGTGCAATAAAAAAAGTCTAGTTATTAAAAACTCATGCCCAATTGGATACTCTTCAAGCACTACACTCTTCCCTTTCTGAAGACAAATAGATGAGGACAAAGCATAAAAATGAGGGTTGATTTTCTTTTTTTTTTTCCTTTTTTATATATTTAAGTTTATGAGCCCTTTATTCAAGTCCTAAGTCTAGCACATCAATGCACAAAGCCTTTATTCTGCAGTTCTGAGACAACAGACCCAAGTTACAGATGGTCACCCTGTCCCTGAATCATTTCTTGCCATGTTTTATCACATCCTTTAGATGACTTTAAAAGAGTTTTAAAATGGGATGTATTTTGTCCTCTAAAAACAACAGCCACAAAAGGAATAAGAATTTCTTTACAACTCCCCTATTACCACAGTGTCCTTCCAATAGACCTCAAAATAGTTCAAGAAGTACAGAAACCTAAAACTGTGCAATAAAAATCATCCAACAAGAATTGTGTACTACTACTAAAATAAGATGTATCATGAATTTGAGTGGGAAAATCCATTCAACAATGTTTTCTACCTTAAAAACAAGCAAAAAACCAATAATAACATTTAGTCTGCTATACTGTAATAGTAAAAGAAAAAAAGAAAGCAAGCAAGCATTCTTTAAGGCATAATTCCTTAAATATGACACTCTTACAATAATAAGGTGTGCAGTGTGTTCTGCCTATTGCATTATTTGGCTATAACAAAATCTCCCCACAAAAGTTAAAGGGGAATTAAAAGACCAAGAAGAAAGTGTTCTCCAAAATGCCAGAAGGGAAGCAAGTAATCGTTTATAAACTGATTTCTTCCATATGTATCTTCTTCTCATACATACATATAAAAGACAGAGCTAGTACCAATCCAAAGAAGGAACTACACTGATATATGAGAGTTGCTGGAAAGTTGTTGCTCTGCATCACACCTGTTAAATGTGAAAGTCAATTCATTCAGCTATTTGTGCCATTAGCTCCCTCACTGTGCTTGATATTGGTTGGCATTGCTCTCACTGTATTTCAGGTGCTGCACAGAAATCAGGAAGAGGCAAGAAGTCATTTTCACAGAATGGTAGGAGTTGGAAGGGAACTCTGGAGATCATCGAGTTCAGCCTTGCTGTCAAAGCAGGTCTGCCTAGAGCAGATTACAAAGGAAGAGATGCAGGCAGGTTTTCAGCCTCCAGAGAAGGAGATATCACAATCTCTCTGGGCAGCCTGCTCAGCGCTCCATCACCCTCACAGTAACAAAAGCTTTTCCTCATGTTGAAGTGGAACTTACTATGTTTTAGTCTCTGCCAGATGCCTCTCTGACATATCAGTTTTAAGTTGGGAAGTCCTACAAAACACCACTGAACTGCCTAAAGTTAATATATGAAATTACAACACCTGTGAAGACAAAGTACCTGAAGTCTCTGTACCAGACACTATGACATAAATGACATAAACCAGATCATCTCCACAGTTTCTAGTCTTCCCTTTCTGATTTCACTCTTTTGTTATGGTCTCCTCTGCCACACTCTTTCACACGCACCCTCTGTTTTCCAACTTTTCCTTCTCTTTTGGCAAGCACTGCTTAACTGGAGAACAGAGAGGCAGATTTAGGACTTCTAGCACCAGGCAAAATGACGTAGCCTCCTACACCTCATACTGTAATTTTGCGACTGTGGAATTTCTACCATCCATCTGACAAGGGTCCCATTTTCCAAAACCAGGATGCAGTTGTGGTTTAACCAACAGAGACAGCATCACAATTTTGCTTGCCCTGGCCAAGAAAGGTCTGTAATACACAAATATTTAAACAGCACTCAGGAAAGGCATCCAAACTTCTTTCAGAAGCAGATGAAAATCATCATTAGGCTTCTGCTTTGGACAGCTCTAATACAGTGCAAATGCAGTCAAAACCCAGAACAAGGAGAGAGTTCTCTAATCATTCAGCACAGGAATTCAGTAAAAGATCAGCAGCTGACTATGAATAAATTAGAAGGATTTGAGAGAGAAGAAAATTGCAGTGTTGTGTTTGCTGATGAAATCCTTAATGTTATAATTAGCATGGATAATACAAATATATTACATGAATAATTTCATCATATAACATTCTTTTCATAAAATAATTGATGTCTTTTTTCATTTTTTACATTATTGTAGCCATCAGGCACCGAGGAATGAGGCTGCCTCCTAAAGTAACTCTTGTAAGTCTCTGCAAGGTATACTCCAAGGTCAGCCTCATTTTTATGCCAATGCGTGCTCAGATCACTGGAACTGTATCTCATAGCTCAATTTTAAACTGATTCTGGCTTTCTTATTGCTGTAAGTAAAGCCCCCAGAGTCTTACACACTGCTGGCTGCCTACACACACTACCTGAAGCGTGCTGTGTGTTGTGACTCTACTCTCCCTCTGCTGCTATTTCTTGTTCTTTGGGTGTGCCCTCCGGAAAGAAAGCCCTTCTAAAGAATTTAATACCATTGTGATACTGAAGAGAAACCTCAAGACACAGAACTCCTAATCATCAGGGATTATTCCTATATGACACCCTGGGCACACATTTTTCCCATCTTTAAGTTTCCTCTGAAATTTGGGGAAGAAACAGGAAATTCCATTAAATGCAATTAACACAGTAACAAAATATATCTGTATCTTCCTCATGTGGGTTATTTTCAGCTTTTTTGTATGTGTATTTTTTTGTTTATTTTCTTGTTGTATTTTCGATGAAACTATTGAACTTCTGCTTTTCCTGTTTTCTCACTAACGTGATCATAGTTAAAGTTACTTCCATAGAAGCTAATAACAGTGACTCTGCTTGGAAAAATTGTGAAAGAAAGTCTATAGATTGTATAAAGCATATCAGTTTGGTTTTAAATTGTCATGGCAATACTGATGACTTCAACTTTAAATGATAGAGTTAATATTTGTGGAATGTTGCACTTGTATTTTGGGAAGCTGCAAAAAACTATTATTTTACAATATGAACCTGAGTGACTTATGAATACATCTCATCACATTTAAATTTATTCAGCATTTAGCACTTATTGCTTACAAGAAAATCACCTCATAAGACAGTCTTTCTGATCACAAATAGCATTTCACCAAGCCAAATCAAGGCAGAATTTTATCACATTGATTTTATTACAACTCCAAACTCCCTATGACCACAAAAATATGAGTTTGCAGGTTCAATTCAACATACAATTCAGCGTATAGCCATTTCCCAAACCTATCTATCATCTCAGTAAAACAAATAATATGGTAAGCACAGAGTATCAAAGGATTTGAACATATCAATGCACAGAGTGCTCTGAAGGCCTACGACACTGACGGAAAAATATGAATCATGTTGATGAGCAAGGTAGTTCAGGACTACCTCTGAGCAGCAGAAGTCAAGCAATAAACAGAGTACTGCTCAATTATTAAGACCACACTCCTTTTTGCTTTATTTGAAATAAAAACTGTAGATTTTGCTATAATCAGTTACTAGAATAGATAAAACTTTATATGGAAGTCAATTAAATGAAACCTGTTCCCAGGTTTTCTTTCCTAATCCAGCTGTCACTGCTGTTGATTTCTTTCTACACACAGGAATAGCTTTAGCTTAGTGGCCACGCAATATGCACAGAAAGTTGTTCAGTGCACTGAGTTGAAATGTAGCATAAGGCAAAACAAGGTGTTTAAAATTATTTTCTCATTTCTTCATAGTACTTTTTTCCAGAGCAATCCATGCACATGCATACACTTAAACAAATGTAAAATGCAAAGGTGCGCCGGAGCTTTGTAAGAGTTTTATTGTGCCTATTAAATACTGTGCTAGAATGGATCCACCATGTGAAGAAAGAGAAGAAAAAAGGTCTATTAGGTAATAGTAGCAGTAGCAACATTCTGCTCTCTTCACTTTGGCTTTTAAAATGTTTCTAGATTATTATTTTGGTTTATGGCGATGGAAATGCAAAATGTGCAACAGGTAGGTCTGCACAGCAAGTAAAAATTACAAGGCTGAAAGCAATTTTCCATTTTACAGACCTCAGAACCAAGGAAAGGCAACATACAAATTCCCTATTTTGCAAACCTTTAATATCAGCATACCTATTTACTAAAGTCATAAATGAAGGTCAGCGCTACTAATTTAGTTCTGTATTTTTCACTGCTTAAAATCATGTTATGGATTACTGCAGAGATTTTTAAACAAACTGAGTTTATAGACAAAACTTAAATGGTCTGATGAACAACACAAATTAATCTTTCTTTTTTTATTTTATGAGAGTGTAATGAGAAAGAAAAAAAAAGTGCCTTAGAATTCATGCGTACAAATGGAAAGCAATTTTCTATTGAGATAATGTTCTAGAAATCTGTCTCTATACACTCACAAGCTTCTATTGACATAAGTGAAAGGATTACATAAGTTTTAACAAAATTAGTATGGGAAAATTAAACTACTTACAACAGTCAAGGGCAGAAGGGACTACAGACAGGGTACTTAAAGCTATCAGTAGTGAAAACCTAGGACTTCACACATATTTTGTTCTCTAAAACTTGCAGGGGAAAAAAAAAAATCCATTTTCAAATATCTTGTTGACTTTTTTGTATCCTATAATCACACTTCTGTAGCAGGAAGACCCATATATGCTTTCCAAGCTGAAGAAAGGAGTAGAAATACAGTAACTTCAAATAGGTTTGGGGTTTTTTTCTTTAGGTATAACAGTAAAACATGAAAGAATCAGACTTTAAGGCTTGCTTTTTTCCATGTATCAGAAAGATTAGTGTTGAGTTTTTAATTTTTGTTAAAAAAAAAAAAAAGCTTTTTCACAAATCAATGACTTGAGGCTTTCTCATGATATTCCTAAATTTGACATAATAGCACACATGGCACGGCTCTGGGCAAGGCTGTATTTCACACTGAGATAACTGACATCCACATCAACCTTCTATGAAGAGAAGTCAAAAAATAACAGGAGGTAAGAGCCTCAAGTACAACAGGGTTTTATTAAAACTATGACTACAAAAAGAAGAATGGTCAAGAGGGGAATGGTAAGTCAGAATTTGCTTTTCATGTAAGTTAAAAACTTACAGGGTCAATAGCCAAATGAATAGCACAATGACAACATATTCCCTCCGTCTGATTTCATAAAGTTCTTGAGAAAAAGAAAATTTACAGGTAGGAAAAAGACTTAGAAGGATGAGTGTGGCATGGCCACAACATATGTTCAGTCTCTGAATTTCAGTGGAAGTCAGACATGAGGTAGTATCATACAGACCTTCACTTGCTAAGGGAATTAGAGGTTTCAGAGATAGAGATTTTGGATCTATGTACTGACATTTCTTCCAAATCCCACTTAAGAAAGTACATCATTTTGTGAATTTTATCCATTTCAACATCCCCATCTCCCTTTACAAAACTGCAATTATGTCATTATTGTCAAAGCTTCATAACAACTCATCTGTATATCATTTGAAATACCATCAAAATACTAAATATAAGGAAAGTAACATTGATATGGAGCAGAGCAAGCAGGTGTGTAAAAGCTGTAAAATGTGCTGCTCTGTCTTCCCCACTCTTTTGTGAGAGCAGTGACCCCTATCCTCTGTAGCTACTCTGTAGACCCCTATATCTGTCCTCAATAACTGTGTGGCTGGAATTTTCTATTTGGCATATTCTGGGAAAGTGATAAAAGCCCTGGGAAAACTCATGAAGGAAGTAATAGTGCTGTAGTCTACACGATCACTGGTAACCATGTCTGGCCACAGCCACAACTGCATGGGGAATTGGCTGTCTGGTCCAACACAGTGTAGGAGCAAACACCCTGCATAAGACCAAGGTGATGAAGACAGGGAGGGTTTAGGCTCCTCTGTTCACATTGGTAATTCACAGTATGGGTGATCACAGCACATAACGAAAGGGCTGTAAGGACTGGAAAGCCACCTTGCTGACAGACACTGGACTTTCACTGGACTGAACAAAACATAGACAATATGGAAAAATATAATCTGACCATAAGATAGAAGCTCTAAAATAAATTTTAAAAATGTGGACATACTTGGCTCTATTATGGTAGCCAGAAGCCGCTTCAGTTCGGAGTCTAACTTTTCTCTTGGCTGAGCAGCCAGCAATTTTAAGACAACTAACAAATGAAAGAGATTTTTATTATTTTTTAAAATATTTTCACAATTCAAACAAATTTAGGTTTGTTTTCCATTCAGCTGAAAAGAGGCATCCAAGTGAACCTAAGGATGAACCACCCATCAAATACCTGTTTTCCCACAAATTATGTTGGCAGCAGATTTCACATCAAAACTTATAGAAGCAAAACCACCACTATAATGAGAAGCAATTGTGTAGTAGTGATCTGTATAGAAAGGTTGTAGTAAAAATATACCCTGTATTTTATTCTTCAAAAGCAATTCCCTTATCTGCAGTGGATAACTTTTTTTATCCCAGTAGCCACTCCTAGGAAATCACTCAACAAAAGCAGTTCAGACTGATAAGATGAATTAAATAATTCAACAGAATTTAAGGGATAGGATCTCCCTTTTCCCACCCTAGGTAGGGTATCAGTTATAGACTTTGAGCAGTTTCCTCCCACTGCTCTTCTGAAAGATGACAGATTCATTTTTGTGGATACTTTTTCCACTTCTCAAATGAAGGCACAAAGAGAACATAATTCATATGTGTCAAATTTGTGTACTGTATTATCAAACTAGAACTGACAGAAGAGGTTTTGTCGTAAGACTTCCTGCTGGACGTAAAACACCTCACTGAATCCACTTAGGAGAGATACAAAATGTTTGAGATAGTCTCAATAAGCTCCAGATCACAATGCAGATACTCTACATAGTATAGGTTTATAAAGTACATAAAGATGTCAGCTATAGTATCTGTGATCACACCCATGCCATCGACACTGCAGTGCTAACAGTGATCTTGTAATGCTGTGAACAAGACTCTATTCTACAGACATGGAAAGAAACAAAACTCAGGAAACCAGTTTCTTAATTTATGATCAAGAAACAATCACCATCTGGGGCAGACCATCACATTTTGTGATGGTCAAGAGCTGGGAATCACCTGTATAGAAACTCCCAAAAGCATTTCAGATTTTAACAAAGTAGTGGCATCTATATGATACTTCTTTTTATGAAAGCCAAATAAATATACCTTCAAAACCTAAATGTGACATTGCATGGGACTGGAGGACTTCAGCATCATGAATTAAAATTTGGACAACTAAAAAATCCATTGAAATAGTAACTGATAAAACCATCTACTTTGAGCACATGCTCCAGCACACTTATCTACTAATTAAATAATCTTGAAAGATTAGCTAAGAGTTAGCTATTCCTTCCAGAAGCTTGTTCTAATTGAATAATGTGATGTAGTGCATCTTTGCCTGGTAGCTAGGCACAAAGAAACACAGTACAGAGCATCTGACCCAAATCTTGTTGAAGTCAGTAGGAACTTCAGATGCTTTTCAAACGAAGTATAGTAGTTGCATGAGTCAGGAAACACAGTACATTCCTGTAACATTAAGAAATATTATCCTTAAATGAATAAATAAAACCAAGCAACCAAAAACCATAAACCAAAACAAAATAAAACCCCCAAAACACACAAAAAAGAGAAGCCTTTAGAATGAAATATACTAAACCAAGCTGCTCACTCTACCCAGTGTGACCACTTTACATTACAAAATCAATCTCCAGCAATGGCAAAAATGTATGGGGAAAAGCAGAAACAAAGCACATAAAACTGATATATCAACTACACACTTGCAGCTCTCAGCATTTCCCTGTGGCACTCCTGAGCCAAAGCCTATATAGATGTCCCTATTTAATATTTACCACTGAAACTGTACTTCACAAAGTCGATATATCTTTTTTTCCTCCCACTCACAATTAAGGCCTCCACAGCACCTCAGAATCTACAATTTCCTTCTTCACTGAAAAGAAGCAATCAAATCCCTCCTTCAGGTTAAACTCTGCTCTGCAACCACTTTGCATATGAGAAACAAAAATAGTTGTTTCCTATTAAAATTTTATGTTAATTATGTGTTCTAGTCTACCACATGCCTTTCCTCTACCCAAGCTGATGAAATTTTGCTTACTTAAGTTTTCTTCGAGTGGCCACCATTCTGTGCCTTTGACCACTGGGTATAATTTATGAGCTTGGGTAGCATTCAAGCTATGGCTGCACCATGGGTGGCCTTATATGTTTTAAATTGGTCCTTTTTTTGTAGTCTCCAAAATTCTGTTTCTCTTTTTAATCACACCGGCACTGGGATGATGTCTGCAGACTTGGAATGACTCTCAAATCAAGCAGTGCAGCCCCTTGTGGTATATGCACAGTAATAGCTTTACTCAGTTTCACAATTACCATTATTTTGCATTCATCAGCTCTCACTTTCATCTGAATTTATTGCCTCAATGCCTATGGTGGGATTTCTTCCTCCTCATTTGAGAGGTCTATAGCATAATCTCCTGTGTCTGAGCTAGACATCTTAATTCCCTGTATGCCCATAATGTCTTTCAGACAGCATTCAAAATAGGACAGATGACTCACACCACTAAAATATGTACAACTCTCCAGCGGCCTCTCTAAAGCGAATCTTAAGAATCAGTTCAGACAGAAGTTTCACAACGTTAGAAAAATCCCAGCTTTGTATTTTGACATTCTACAATTTACAATTTACACTGACCTCTATTTTTGACAGTCCTGATTAATTATATAACAATAACAAATTGTCAGGTCATAAAGTATCCCTTCCTCTAGATAGTTTGTGTTGAACAGAAAAGATTTCTCATGAATCCATTACTAACTTCCTTTTATAATACAAAAATAACCATTTAGTCCTACCCTCTGTTTTCTTGTTAAAGATTGCCATTACACTTGCGGTCTTCTATTCCTCAGGGTGAATAAAGATTACACTTAGCAGTTCATAGTTCAGCATGTTACACGTGACTTTTTTCAGACCACTTAGGTGAGGACCATAAAGTTTTGTTGTTATTCTTCATCTCAAATTCAAGTTTCTAATTAAAATAATGGATTTCTATAAATTTGAGCTAAAATTAATTTTACTGATGCTGTTAACCTGTGACAGGTTGTCCTGGTTTGAGTGAGAACAGAAATAATTCTGTTCAGTGATTTTACTAACTGCACTGTCTGAAGTTAGCAGCCTGTTTTCACAGGCAGTGTCTGCTGCTGGCAGTGATAACACCCCATGTT
>JANIJG010024613.1:100641-115995 GCA_024611175.1 Megaceryle torquata
CTCCCTTATTCCCTTTCTCTTCCCCTTTGGGGAGGGAGGGAGGTTAACAGAGAGCATCTGTTACAGGTCTAAGGGGCTGCCCTGACCCTAAACCGTGACAGATTTATGGTGCCCAACATGGGGCAATGATCAGAGCTCTGATAGATTGCCCCAATATTTCAAATTCCAGTTCACTCGCTTCAGAGAGTATCCCTTCTTTCCCGAGCATCTTTAAGAACTGGAAACTAAAACAGACCACCTAAATGATGTCATTTCTGGGAGTACTGTCAGTTCATGTCTCTTTCAGAGTTAAATACCACACTCCTCCCTTACATGCCATATGCATTATGTTATTGTTTGCTTGTTCTCACTGTTTATCTCAAAGCTCTCTGTTTTGGGCGCAGGGCGAAAGCTGCTGCTTTCCTGTGGTGTTTATCTCTGATTTATGTTGTGCTGAATTGGGCAGTGGGTGCATCTCTGGACTACGGGCACTCCATAGTGGATTTCATAACTAGGAATACTTTTGGGATTATCTCGGGACGTTATACTGCTCCCCTGTATGCTAATCTGACTCCACCAGATTTTAGAACTCCATTAAATAGTGAGGATTGTGGACACGGTTATTACCAAAATATCATATTCTTGTTATTATTTTCTAATGTCTTCACTGTGTGGCATCAGATCAGTCATCAGTGCAGTTATACTGGTCGGGCAGCCACCAAAAAACGTAGAGTGCGTGCTGCTTCCCTGGGAGGTTCTGTGCTACACTCGGTAGTTATCCAGACTTAAAGGGTTCTAAGATGCACAGGAAACGCACCGCGACTGTTCAGGCTCCTCAAGACCCCCCCACCAGGCCTATTGCTGCTCCAGCTCCAAACCTAAGCACCACAGCTTCTCATACTCTGCAAGGTCCCCTGCCCCGAGCCCTGCTGCTGCTGCTCCCGTTCTCAAAACAAGTGCTGCTGCTGCTCCAACTCCCACAACAAGCACTAATGGAGCAGGTCCTTCTAAAGCAAAGCCATCAGATGTGGAGTCATCAGATGCAGAGGTCTTCCTCCCTGTAAACAATGGCTCATGCAAAACAATCACTCTGAACTCATTTATAGAGGATATTAATACAAATAGTTAATTAGGTCTTCTGGCATGCACTTAGCTTTCCTAAATGCTCTAATTTTACATTGACCAAGTTTTTTCAACACCACATTCCTGCAGGCTTCTTGCTTCCATTTAATCTTTCTTATCAAGGCTTATATCTAACCCAACTAGGCTCGCACTCTTTTTCATTCTCCTGCCTTGAACACAACAAGTACTTTTAAAATAATAGTTGGGTTCTGAAATTGATTTTTCTTTTAACCTCCAGAAGCTCTTTATTATTCTGTTTGCCCACCCTTGGATTTATTTAAAAAAAAAAAAAAAAAAAAAAAAAAAAAAGAAATTCTATCCCATTTTGGGAGGGCGTTCACTCCCTTAGAGTAATTTTCACCAGTGGCATACATGCAGTTACCACTGAGTACTAGAGAGTCCCTCATAACCTATGAGCATTTTCTTTTTCAGTACTAATCTTAAATTCCCTCTAAATAGACTCCATGTTTCTTACTACTTGCCTTTTTAGATGGAAGAGACATTCTAAATGCTACAAAAATGATGCTTTTATTAATCACTAATTTGTGGAATACCTACTTTACTGGGCCTAGGCAATCTATTAATGTACAACACACTGTAAAATTGTTCACCTCAAAAGTGTTGAATTCTGCAGGCAGAGAAACAGCATCATCACCTCTGTGAAAGAACTGAAGGTACCACATTTTCTGCATGCATGCAGGTTTCCATCACCATGCCCATAACATCTACCAGAACCAACTTACACAGACTTGATTATTCAAAACAATCAGAATTTTTAACCCAAAGCAACATACTTACAGCACTGAGGCCTCATGTCCTCCTAGTTATTTCTAGTAATAAAATGATCAATTTAAAAGCCATGCACACAGCACTTTACCTTTGATGCCATACGCATGAACAATGAGTTTTGATCCTCTGCCGTTCTCATCTTCTCATTTTTGACCAAATCCTTCAGATTCATATCATCATCATCCTGAAAATACCTTACTCTTTCTCTGTCTGTATGAGTAGGGACCTGGAAACAAACATATTCAAACTAAGTATTAACCCAGTGAGAAAAGATCAGCTATAAAATTCAGATCCTAATAATGTTACCAAGTTTAAAGAATCGTGAATCAAGCTGGGCATATCTGAAACAACTGGGCTTTCTGTTTCATTTGAGTTAAGGAAAAGAACATCTTTGCCTTTCCTCAACTGCATCACTATGTCTAAAGAAAAATACATCCTCTTCCCAAAAAATACTGTATCCTTTATATCCTTTAGCTATCAGGTCTACAACATTACCACTCAGAAATGATGTACAGTAATTCACTACAGTGGTTAATCAACTCACAAGAATACAATATTCCAAAAAGAAATCTTCATTATTTACTTTTGAGTTGTTGAGTCACAGACACTACTGAAACACAGTGACCACAGACAATACTGAAAACTGGTACAAATGCGGTACCTCTGCTGGGAAAAGGGGGCATCTTAGAGTGCACAAGAGAAGACAGTCTGTCCTTTAGGGTAGGACTAAACTAAGTCCTGGAGGAGTATAGGAAATGGTTCTTAACATAAAACAAGATGGCATTTTCCAAAATGGAAACAACAGCCAATTCCTCATCCTCTTCTGCCTTTCACTCCTCCAGAGCGGTGTTACAAACTGATCTGTCCTACTAATCAAGAACATCCTTGCTAGAAATATTAGATACTGTCATCTCCTCATCCCAAGATTAAAGTTTTGGTTTATTTACTGTTGCAAGCAATTATCTTAAGAGCAAAACACTTCTCCAGCTTCCAAGCACTGTTCTCCAAAGCACTTCTTTACAAAGATTAGGTCATAATTTTTATTATCAGCAGTAGTAGTACTTTTGATCAGAAGAAAGAAAAAGAAAATTAACTGACACCCAAGTTATTTCAGTAAAATGTTACTTATTTTGGAAATATTCACCTCTGCTAATCTTCAGTGTTTACATAACTTTATGTAATATAAACTACTTGGCTAAGAGACTGTGAAAACTTGAAAAACTTACTTTTACTTGAATGTGCATTTAAATAAGCCCTAAAGAGAACCCTAGGGAAACACAGTCTGAAAATAAACTTAATATATGCTTAATAAATATGTACTCTAACACTTAATTACAATCATCTTCTGAAAGGAACTTCTTAACTACCTATTGACATTCTGGTAAGACACTCATCTTAATTACGGTGTCATAAAAATGAGACTACAAAATCATTTCAGAATTACACTTTAATACTCACATTTGTAAAACTTACCATCTGTCTCTTTCTCCGTCCTCCTTTTGGCTCTTGTGGTTCAGTTGCTGCAGTCACAGGCCATGCCTTTCCACTTTGATCTGTTCTGACAAGGACCACTTCTTCTTCTTGACGGCTTGAAGCCTGTGTCAGGTTTTAAGGTGTATTTTTAAACAGATGATACAGACAAATCCAAAAGAAACACATATTCCACACTAAATAAATGTTAAAAATCCTGAAGATTAAATACCACATTTTGCATGGGTTTTTTGCATGTTCATTATAATTCAATGCAGACAGTATTACTTTACACAAAGTATTCTTTTCCACAATCAAAAAGAACAGAATATTAAAAATACAGTCAGCTAGTTAAGTGCAGAGTTAACAAATCCTTTCCAAAATGAACCAAGTTTGTATTATTGGCTCTTTCTCATAAAACTTCAGCCCCAGAAAAAATACAATGCTTCTGAAGACTTAAATATATAATACTGAATTAAATATACCACCACATTTATAATGGTATTTTCCTGAAAACCATCTGAAAAGCTGCAGCACATTACCATTTCCAGGCTTTTTGTAGACTGGAAAGTTGGGGGAGGTAGGGGTGTGTGCATTTGTTTGTTTCTTTGGTTTTTACTTTCAAAATAAACCAGCTAAAACATAATATTAGCTATTGCTTTGCAACACATTCCATTCGATCAGACTATTGTTTCCTACACTGCACCTGCCACCAGCAGAGATCATTTATCACAATGTCAGAGTGAATTTTTTTATATCTTGATTCTAGGATATGCAGAATAGAAAATACAAATAGCTCAAACTAAGCATGTTTCTATGAAGACAAAACAGATGAATAGATATAATTGATTATTTAGGACAAATTAAATTATAGACTGAGGCAGAAATCACAACATTTAAATCATCTGTTCATGTGTTGAAACATATGAAAAGAAAAACAAGCATTTACCTGATATTCTATACTTATTCTATATGTCAAGTAAGTCACTTGCGTTTGGATGGCAGTCACATTCAGTCTGACATGAACTGTACTTGTACTTATTTACTACTTCTATATACCAAAAGAAATTTGGGAATCATGAGGACAGTATCTTCTAAACCTGACTAAACCAAGCTCTTGAGGTGCTGGAGTTGTGAGATGAAAGGCAGACACAGGACAGGACAACAAGGAAAGCTTTCACACACTTACCCTTGGTCCTCAAGGTGGCATAGAACCACCAGTTTGTCTCCTGGAAGAGCAACACAGTAGGGCACAAGCAACCCAGATTTCAAATGCATTGAGGGCAAGTATTGACACAAATGCAAAACAAACTGACTAGGAGTGTTGCTCTACTGAATTTTCTACTCATAAATTTAAAAAAGCAGCCCACCAGCGATACAGAAGTCAGCAGCTGCCTTAGCTGCAACAACCGTGAGATAGTAGAGCTTAAGATTCTAAGGGAAGGGAGGAAGACAAGTAATGGAACAAAGAAAAAACCCTGGATAGTAGGAAAATGGACTTTGGTTTATTGAAGGATATGTTTGTCTGGATCTCAGGAGAGATGGTTGTAAATGACAAAGGTGACCAAGCAAAATGGTTGATCTTCAAGGGCAGCCTCCACAGAGGATGGCAAAAGTTAAAGACAGACTAGGGGGCAAATCCGTAGACAAAAAAGATTTGGGATCCTTGGTTGACTTGACAGCACATCACACAAGTTTGTGAGACAGCTAATCACATCCTGAGCTGCATTTTCCATCTTGAAGATTATACAAAGTAATTAGAATTCCATAAGTGAAAATGCTACCCTTAATCATACACATGCAATTCATTACACCGATTTACTACCCACAGAAGAATCGGGGAAACAAAAAAAAATACATTCTGAAATAAGTCTTTTTTAATGATATAAAGATGTAGCCTTGAAATATCACTGAGTGAAATAATTAGTTTTGTCAAATACTAAAAAATGTATATAGAAAGTTATCATCTCCCTCTCTGTAAAATTAAACAGAAATTAGTTCCTTGTAAATGTATTTTCAGATTACCATCTTTTGTAGTATCTGTTAGAAGGTTTTCCGAAATATTCTACTCTATATTTTCATATTTAACATTGTTACAGATACAAAACAGTCTTTAAAATTTCCTGTTTTCTTTACATAGAATGTAATACATCTGCTTCTTTATAATGGATGTAGAGTTTTGCAGGTCTCCACATCGCCTTTGCTTCCCTTGTAAACAACACATATCAGTAGAAAATCTTATTTTTAGCAAAAAGCAGTTTGCTTACTGGTATTATTGTGGTCAGTAAGTTCTAACTTGTTCTCTTTAACATAACTAACAACACTAAATGCATACCTTACCAGCTATTTCACAATTACTACTACCTGACAAAGCATGAAGAACTTTTTATGTCCCATGAGCCAAAAGAAAAAGATAACTATGTATTTTCTTTTTTTTTTTCTTTTTTTTTTCTTTACTATGCTTATTAAAAGTAGTGTAAGAGTTCAAAGCTTCTAAACAGGAGCTACCTGATCTAGAAATATGCACTATTTCTAAATAAGTCAACTGAATCCTTTACCTAACATACATCTTTTATTTAAACTGAATAAAGACCAATTGGAAATTAAAGATGATGAAAGGAAAATGACAGCATTTATCTTTATCAGCATTCTGAACATAAGTTTCTTTTGTAGTACTGGAGTTCACAAAGCATCATGTCCCAAGATCCAAACTAATAGAAGACAGGACCCAGAACTAGTTCTCTGGTTTGAGTTTATTAAAGTTTGAAATGAAACTTGAAAGGTGGATGACTACTGAAGAGGTATCCATGTCAAAACTTACATAGGGACACTATAGAATGCTATCATGAAAAAGTGCACGTCCATGCTGCATTATCCTCCTAATCTCTATATAAGTGGAAGTGGGGGGTGAGAAAAAAACACCAACAAAAAAACTCAATTAGCTGTAACTGACAGTTCTTCTCAGAATATATTACAAAGAGGAAAACCAGAACAGCTGTGAACACATTAAATGCTGGATATCAGAAAGAGAAGTTCAAAGAGTGGTCCATAGCATTAGACATAGATACAGAAGATTAATAAGAAAACTACAGGTAATGTTGATTTTTCTTTATCAGAACCCAAGAAGCAAACTGCCAATTGCCCAGCCTTAGTTCAATCTGTCAGCCAGTGACAAGTAAATGGATAGTAAAATCACTATCACTCATATGAGCACAGAGGAGATCCCTCAATTTTCTTGTTTGATATTAACATTTTGAAATATAGAACTGTAAGACCAGAAGCAAACACCTGCCTCAAGGAATTGCCTACAACTGAGGGCATCTTACTTTGGACAGAAAAGTGTAAGCCCTGAACTCCTAGTATATCCTTCAGGACTTAAGAACTTAGGGGCATCTAGATTTTTCTCAGTGGAGTTCTAGCATCATATTGAGTTATGTTTCCAAGCATGCCCAAAACTGCTCCCATTTTGCACCAGATGGATGGTTTAACATCTATTCCATATCCAAACCCAGTAAGAATGCATGGACTAAGCACCCTTATCAGTAAGTTTTATCCCTGCTTGGATTTATTCAGATCCAGTGATCATTAATACTCTTGGGATCATTAAGAAAGGCCATGGCCACAGATTTAATTATGACAAAATATACCCTTTTGTAAAAAAATTCTGGAGGAGTATCATTCACTGATTTAACCTCAATGCTGCTCAGGCAGACTACAAATGTATCTCCCATGACTTCTCCATTCACCCAGCAGAGAGAGGAGGAGATGGCCTGGACTATCCATACGGCAGGAGTGAAAAATAGTCATGGAGTACTCATTAGAGCCAGCCAGAGTTTATCAGCATGTATGAAAACGGAGCATTATCACTGAGGAAGGCACACCCATGGACTGCAGTCCTTCAGACAAAATACCAGGGAGTAGAATTAATACACCTTTTCCTCAAATGACTATTAAACACTTCATAACTCCTCAGCTATTGCAAACTCAATTTCTAGGTATGAAGATTACACTACAGTTACCAGCTGCCTGAAAGTCAAGCACAGGAGTGGTAAGTGCTATTCCGTATCACTTCGTTCATGCACCCAGCTGTCAAGTCTTCCTGTACCTTCAACTGCTCCCACCAACTACCTTCTCATTTGGAATGGAATTTACAACCTTTTCAGCTGACAGACATCCATTCAGATGATGGATGTCCCATCAAGAGCCAGGTCAGCTCAGCTCCCCTCAAAACAGGGACAACAGTACATTCCCACTTCATGGGGGTGTTCTCCATCTTTAAAGATATATATACACACATAGAACAACTTTTTTTAGAGGCAGAAATTCTTCACCGGGAAAATAAGTATTTAACTTTCTAAAAGATTAAGAATAAAATAAATTTTAAAGCCTGAGAGCTTCTTGATTACACTACAAAGATGTTTAGATAAATCAGTTGATTAAATTAGAGCAAATAATGGGGACATCACTAAATCTGGTGATATTAGGACAGCCCTTTGTCAAGTCTTATAAACAACTTTATTAATCTCAATTTGAAGCTATTTTCCACAAAACAACTGATGTCTGCTTTACATCTGCCATCCTTGCCTAATGAAAGCTTGTCCCAGAAACCCCAATAAAGTCTGAAAATGCTAGCTTAATTACATTTCTCCAAGAAAAGTCACATGAAGGTAGAAGTTATGGACCAAAAAGCTGTCTAGGTAAGCCAAACTCCTCTAATGTGTATCACCAAAGGCAAATCTCATTTTGTAAGGCAAACCAAGATGTACAACCCTGGTCTGGCTGCAATAACAATAATGGTGTTTTCAGAGAATATGCACACAACATTGCTTATCTCCAGCATCAAACAGATATGTGCCTCACCTATTACTTTTTCTATTGATGCAAAAACATAAACTATTGATTTGAAAACAGCAACTAAAAACGATCAGCATTAGATGAGCAAAAACAAAGGACAACAAGGTGGAGAAAGAAGAAAACATGAGCAAAAAGCCAGCAGGATGTACACCACACTTTTAAATGGGATATAAATGCAAATGGAATCTTCTGGATGTAATAACAGAGATGCAACTGGTGTACATTGCAAGGGCATTGGTAATTTCTTTCTGCATGTAAAAAAAACCCAAACAAAATAGGTTGACATCTGTGATTATTTTAATGCTTAAACAATCTATGACTTAGCAAGGCTCAATACTGTGACAGACAGCAGAAATAATTTTAACAGTTGATGGAGCTGGGGAAAAGGAAAGTCAATGAAAAAGCAAAGTTTTAAAAACCAGAATGAGGGGGACTAAAGATGTTTCCTATGAGTACTTCACTTGACAACAAGAAACTCAATAGAGAGTTGTTTCTGTGCCCACTCAAATGTTTCTCCTTTCTCTTAATGCATCTGATAATCAAATCTGTGACTAAGTTTCCATCCTCAGGAGGGTCAACTGTTTCCCTTGAAATATTAAAATGCCCATAGGCTGCTACCAAACTTAAAATATCTGGCTGAAGAGCAAGCAAAAATACAGTACAATAATCAAACAACTAAAGCACAACTTTCTTATTTTAAAAAGCCTTTTATAGACTGAGAGAAGTGACCAGATCTGCCCATACAAGTTAGGTATTAGAAAAGTTCTTTTAAGGACTGGAGAACAACAGTACAGTTGCCCAAGAAGAATATGGAATCATCATCATTTTCTTCTTTTAAAAAGAAACAAAGAAGGGCTAGAAAACTAAGAAACATAGATGCGTGTGATGAAACCAGAGATGAAGACAGTAAGGCCTTAGTAAATTCCAATGAGAGATTTCAGCAGGTTCTCATTTGCAAAACATGAAATGGTGCAGAAGATAAACATTTAGCTGTAACACATACTGAATTCTTGGAGTCACAACCCTATAGCTGTCAGGTTTTTTTGGGTTTTCTGATGTTGGTTTGGGTTTGGTTGTTTTCCTAATTTCAAAGAGTAGAGCGTCCTGACATAGGGCATATGAGGATTGCCCATAACATATTTAGATTTAATATTCCAGAGAAAAAGAAAGGTACAGAATTACAGTAATACTTTGCTTTAGAAAACAAAGTACAAAAGAAGTGGTCCATCAAAGAGAAATTAAAAGGAGCTGATAAAAGGATAAAATAAATATGGACAACAGGAAGACTAATGTGAAGTCATGTTAGAGACTAAAAGCAAATGCATACTATGAACCAAGATGAATCCAATGGATCAAATATTCCAGGCATGATTATTCATAAGATTAAAGATGTTGTTAGAGGTAAAGACATCCTTCAGAAGTCAAAATCCTGTCTAAATAGAACTGAATTACAAACACAGAATAAATATAGAAAGTTAATTGTATTAACATAAAAAGGCAATGCAAAAGATGACTTTGAGGAGGCATTACTAAAGCGATTTCTAAACACATCAAAAGCAGAAAGCTTTCTGCCAGAAGAAAAAAAAAGATGCTCAAATGGTTATAGCAGTATCAGAAGATGACACTTGAATAATAAATTAATTATTTGCATTCTAAATATAAGATTTTCCTATTCAACAATATTTTTTTTCTTTTATAAATAGAATAAATTTTAGGAATCATCTTTAAACTGAAATACCAGTAAAAGGAGGTTTTGAGCAAGCTCCTGTGAAGAGATGTTTTTCACTAGAGGTCCCAATAAAGAATTCCAATACATAATGTCCACATCCTTCAGCATCCTTTATATCCCTTAAATAGATCTCAGTACAAAAACAAAAACCACAAAATGGCACTAACAACATAAAACTTTAAAATGTGCCAAAGGCTGATTCTAGGAATTACAGGGTGATGCATCAGTTGTCATGGACAAACTCAATGGACAAGTGTAACAAAGAACAGAATTCCTCTACACTTTAACAAATGCAGCATACTGGGAAAGAACATTCGCAGAGAAAAACCTTAACATACAGATGTATTAAGATTTTTCTGAGGAATTTAAAGGAGTGTGGATAACAATCTAATTGCAAGAGTGTACTTAAAGCTTTAATTCTGTCTGTTGATATTTTCTTTACACATTTATAGAACTGAATTCCTACGACTATATGACACAGTATAGAGTAACATCTAAGTGCCATTCAGCATAGCACAAGAATGAAGTAACTAGTTCCTTTCCTACCAACAAGCTATGAATCATCCAGGAACTGTTACTACCTCTTTTATGAAAGATGGTTATTCTCTTTTTGTACTTTATAGAGAGATTCACTTGAGTCTGTTTTTTTGTTTCTGTTTTAATTTGCTTTTAGTATCTGGAGAGTGTATTACTTCTTCATGCAGTGGGATAGCATTTTATAGCTCACTTAAACCTTTCGAATTTCTTAATTAATGACATTGAATAATTATTAAATATTAAACATATTAAGCTTATATTATAAACAGACATGTTATTGACAGTAATATAATTATTCATTAATGATTATAATAAGATCAGCATTATCTCTATCTATACAAGTACGCTATAGGTTTAAAAAATATGTGTTAAAGTACTTTAAATATATGATTATTAAATGTTAAACTTGAAACTGGAGAAGACAGTCAATATCCCCGAATCTTGTGATGACATGAAAAGTATAATTTAGAGTCTGAAATTAACAAGTGTGTTTTTAAAGAATGAGAGGTGAATCATTTGTTGCTATTAATTAAGGTACACAAATTTTTACTTCAGGGCAATTAAATATGCAAAGTACACAGTTGTTTTCACCAAATACACAAACCACTATACAGCGATTAACACCCAACTGCACAAAAGAACACAGACAAATTTGCTTTTGAAAGATAAATGCTTTCAATTAAATACATAAATAAATAAAATGCAGTTCTGAAAAAGATTTCTGAACTCTCCAGAGACAATGCCTGTTCCATAACCCATCAGGAGGGAATGGAAAAGCTCTGCCACCAGGTGCATGTCTTAATTTGAGGAATAGACACTGCAGCAGCTGAACAAAGGGAGTCAGCAGGCCAAGCGTCTGAGATAGGATCTACTCAATTGCAACTGGTTTTCGCTGTTAACAATTAAAGAGAATAAAATATATTTTAGGAATCAGTACATTGTGGGATAGGGAGCAACTAGAGGTAGGCAAAACAAAACTTTTTTTTTTTTTTAATTAATCAGCCAACAAAAAAAGCTGCATGCAGAGAACTTTCCGCAGATGTCTACCAAGAGCCACACTGAAGCGGTACAAGCACAGTGTAACGAAGGCTTAACAAAGCTCAGCAACAGTCTTCAGCAAGGAACAAACCTCTACCTCCAAATGCTACCTGTGGACCAGTTAGATACTGAACTAAGCATGCAACCTATTTTCTTTCTCTTTCAGTCTATGGCTAATGGAAATGCTTTGAATATTGTCTTATTTCTCTATTGGAAAAGTCTGCCTTTATAGCATCAAGTAGGTGTCTAGATGACATCCAGAACTCGGAGTGCTCGATGTAGCTATTTCTTCCATTCACTGTCTCCTCTTCCGTTACTCTCTTCTCCTATTTCAGTAACCCTTCTGTTAGGTCCTTAGGCTGTATTTACACATGATCACCACAGTTATTGGAAGGATGAATCAACCCCAGATTGATTCATCTGCCTCCTTCAGCAGTCTGCCTCCTTCAGGGCTGGCTATTTGTAAGGGTACAGTCTCATCACTGAGGAGTCAGGGTAGTCACCACCTGAAGTCCCCATGTAATATAGGTTTGAAAGCATCTAAGCTACACTCAGTCCCTGACATTTGTTGCGAATAATGCAACTCTCAACTTCAAGGTAAAGTTTCTAAAATCCCTAGGTAGACCATTCTCCATACCAAGGCCAAGGTTTGGATCTCACAGCAAGATGAAGCTAAAATGGTCACAGGTCTGTAACAGCAGTTCACTGTATAAAACTTGTATCTTTAATTTTGGTTTCTTATAGCAGAAAAACATTAAGACAAATAGCATCATGAGGAAAGGGAAGAAAGAGCAAACTTCTACTTAGGTTAAAAATTTAGTATTTCAAGACTCAGCACTCAGTAAACATAGTAAGAAGCATCACTATTACAACTTCAAAAGGTATTAAACTAGTATAGAAATGGGATTAAAAAGAAAGCTGCTCTACCGTAATCAGGACCTTGTGTTTAACAGTGAGGAGAAGCATTAGAAAAATTAGTTAGTCTACATAAGAGTAGTAGGTAGTACTGGGTATATTTATAAAGCATGAGACTAAAGAAAAATAACCAAAAAAATCAAACACAAAACAAAACACAAACGAACAAAACCTCCAAATCATAGCTCCTATTTATAAGTTTAAACAATAATTATTAGAAAAGGATAAGGTATTTAGACACCTGTTAATTTTCTGGTCTCTAGCCTTTCTTTCCCCCAGTCAGTGAGTGACACAGGTTAATAACACGTTACATAAAAAACTTACTTCTGTCTTATTTTGTCTTATAAAATCGGTTGCTCTTTAGATTTGACAATTCTTTGTTCTTACACTATGAAAAGAGTATTTGAGCTAAACTATTCTATCTATTTTAGCTAAACTGTTCTAACTATCACTCAGAATAGGCAACCTGACCTTCTTATTTGTCTCCTCTTTCTGTTGAATACCTCCAATCATTCCTACATTCAAACATCTATTTGCACTCAGTACTTATTTTCTTAGAGAATCTCCAGGATAGGATGATGAGAATATGTCATGAGTGGAACAGAAACACTCACACAAACTTCAGCTCGAACTCAGTGAATGCCATGAAGCCAGCCTGTGGAATTAAGATTGGGAGTAGTAATGTGAAACATACAGCAGCCTGGAATGTGTCCAGTGATGTGCCTAGTAATGGGGAAAACTAAAGCAATTAAGTCTAATTCAATATTTTAAATTGTTAGCTACACTTTGAAATGGTTACTCAACCATAGCATCAGCGAGACACTGTAGGTATGGGATGTAAGAAAATTTTTAAAAATATAATGACTAGGTGTTTTCTGTAGAGAAAACATTTGACACAAAACGTATGTGTTCAGACCGTAAGAAAGAAAAGCACTGCAGCACGTTGTTTTTTAAGTTCACAATTTACTGTTTCATCTTATCAAAGTCAGAAATGTAATATATGTAATATACTCATGTACCTCAATACCCTCCAGCCGCTATCACTGCTGTTATTTGGGAGATATCAGAAGAAAGCCAAAGACTTCAAAAACAAGAAGCCTATAACATCTTCTTACCAAGACAGGCAGAACAGAATGGCAAAGCAAATACTAACACTGGCAGTGGCACTGCCATTTCAGGCACCAGCAGAGACCCCCACTCTCCACAGCCATCAGTGTAGCACCCATGAAGAACACTGTAAAAATCTCACACACATGATGTCACAAGCTGTGCCACCACCTTAAAGTATGTTGCCATCCAAATATACTGATCCCAAGCCAAATGTCTTCATTCCTTTTAGAAGGATTGGTGTATAGTTCAATTGCTCTTCTTAAACAGCCTATTTCTATAAAATATTTATGCTTTCTGTTGGTAGCAATGGATAATGAGACCTAAAATGGAATTACCATAAAGACCAGGTGGGCCCAACAGACATTGGTCAAATTCTCTTTCAAAAACCTCATTTTGAACACAATTATTGTGTTTCATTGGTTAATCAGACAAAATACATTGTCAATTTTTGGTTCACACTTCTATAAATGGTTTTTACATGTAAATTATTTTAAATCCAAAAAGATCTAAAACCATGTATTTACCGAGGCTGTGCAAGGACCAAGAGAAGTATCAGTGAGGTTCTACCATTCTGTTTTGGACTGGAAGTAACTACTGCACCAGAAAGGCTTTCCAGAAATGTTTTTGCCTTTTTTTTTTTTCTTCTCCTGGGGTTGTTGGATTGTCAAATTTGTTTAGAAATCCAGAATCTACTCTGAGAAAACACAGTGAAAGCGTAGATACAGCAGTAAAATTATTCAGAAGTTCAACATAGCATTAGAAAACAGAACTAGAAAAAATGGTACCATCAGCTACAAGTGACAGGCACTTGGATACATCTTTTGCTTCCAGCATCAAAGCATGCTCTAATGCTTTTATATTATCAGTTTGAACTCTGAGATTTTACCCACTCTGCCCTTTTATACTTGTTGGATGTACTGAAACCAGTAAGATATTTTATATTATTTAGCTACTGAAACAATTTCTCTGGTACTTTTTAATTGCAAAAACCAATTTCCTAAAAATTACATTCAGGAAATTAAGTCATTTTGTCTTAATGTGTTTCTGTCTTATAAATAATTGTGCAATCTTCTCTTACTGACATCAGCAAGGCTCTTCAGGAAATACAGTCACCAGAAACTGCATATACCTATTCCTTTTAAAAATATACACGAATGGTATTAAAGCTATTCTGCAAAAGTATGCCCACTTTATTATTCCCTGTTCCAGTCAGAGCTAGACAACTCTTTGTATGGAAAACACTAACTTTTGCTGGAGAAAGAATGGCACAGTCATCCTGCAGACAAGATTCAAGTGTGATGGAACAAAAGGAATTAGAAATTATGATGAGCTAAAAACATCTGAATGTAAAGAGGCCAAGAGTCATCTGTTGCTGTATCTCCCCACCAGTTGAAGTTTCAGCTGAAATCACAGATTGTTACTGTGCATTCAGCAAGGATCATTAGTTCCCAGCATTCCAGTTTTTATACTAATGTCTCAGCTATATACTTCTTAGAAGCAATTTTAAATATTTTTTTTAATGATTCTAGATATATCATAAGTCTAAAAGCATTACTACAACTGTAAGTTCTGGGGTGGGTATGTCACAACAGAAGGCCATTCAACCATGTTATTAAAATGTATTACGGGTAAATTTTGATGACCAAATATTTTTATCACAGAAAAATACCTGTGTATATAGTCTCAATTCCCAAACCTAAAATTAAACAAGCAGGCACACCTGCAATTTTAAATGTTATTTTTTAGGGTGATTTGGGCTTTTTTTTTGTTTGGTGTTGGTAAAGGGTTTTTTTAAGAAAAATATTAATTAA
>JANIJG010024614.1:0-93182 GCA_024611175.1 Megaceryle torquata
TCGCCCCACAGGAAACGCACTTTTCGTGGGAGGGGGGCAGGTGGGGGGCCGGGCCCCGTGGGGGTGGGGGCAGGGGGGGGCTGGGGGGGTTTGGGGGCAATGGGGCCCACTGGAGTGGCATCAACCACACACCAGTGCTAAAGCTTCAGCCAAGTTTCTGCTCTGGTCCCATTTCCCATGGTTGCTGGGAAGCTGTGGGTTTTACATTTCCCGCAGCTTGTATTCCTGCTGGAGGCGATTTATTCCTAAACCCTGACATCTGCTTCGTAGAAAGCGATGGAGCTGCTCCTTCTGAGGCTGCTCCCCTCCTGCCACCAGCTCTGGGACCCTGGCTGGGCCGGGCAGGGTCACAGCTGTGTGGCTTTGCTCCAGTGGGCTGGCAGCCATGGCCCCATGAACGTGCCTGCTTGCTTCCCCTTTTTCCTGGTCACCTGCCATCTCCCCTTGCCATGCCATCCCTGAAGCTGCCCTCTCTGGCACTGTCGGTGATCCCGCTGGCCACAAAGCTGCAGGGATTTGCAGCTGCTTCCAGCCAGGGATTTAGTCAAAGCTACTTAGTGAGAGCAGCACAGGGTGGGCAGCAACTGGCTTAGTGGGATAGAGGGAGATGGGGAAAGCCAGGATATGTGGCCTAAGCACTCCTAAGGATTCTGAGTAGGTAAGAGGTTGTCTAGGGTTAATAGCTCATCATCTCTTGGTGAAACCCTAGGTTCAGCCAAAGCGGGTATCTTCCTTTGCTCCAGTGAGCTCCCAGACTCCAGGTTGTTTCCAAAACCTTGTAGAGACCTTTGAGGCAAATCTCTGTCCTGCACAGGTGGGACAGAGGAATGGGGAAAGGGCAGCCCCTGCTCACAGGGCACTGCCAGTTGTGATGTAGGATGAGAGCTGGCAGATGGGAGTGGACAGACGGAGGAGGACAAGGGTGGGCTGAGACTGTTTGCTGTGATGGGATCTTGTCTCACTGCTGGTTAAACAGCTGCTGAGCTTATTGGCGCTGGGGGACTCCTGTGGGAGGAAAGGGATGGGGATGACTACAGGGATGGGGAGCTTGGGTGACTCCCTAGCATGGAGGGCAGCTGGGCAGAGAGTGGGGAAGGGCTTGTCTGCTAAAATCACGGAGATGAGGCTGAGGGATGAGGCAAGGGGTGGAGAGGGCTTGCAGCCCCATCTGGGACATATGCCTGTCCTACTGATGGCACAGGGAGCTCTGTGTTCATCACTGCTATGTCAGACAACCTGGAGCACTGCAGAGACCAACAAAGAAAACTCCCCGCCAAGCCTATGCAAACTTTATGGCAAGCAAAGTTGTGAGCAGCAGAAAGCCCTCGCTCCACTGAAGCACAGTGAAGAGGTAGCTCCACCAGAGGGACCCCAAGCCTGCTCTGGGCTCCCCAAAGCCTCTCTGGAAGCCTCATGCTCTACTACTGCATGTTCCTTCACGGGGAGATGCTCAGGGGGAAGTATGACATCAGTGGGGGGGAGGGAGGAAGGCCCCCATGTCCCTTGGGAAGAGTATAGCAGGTGGAGGAGTGGGGGTCCTGGCCAGCAGCCACCAGCCCTCCCACCGAGAATGGAGGAAAGCATGGCTACCCACTGAGAGATTTGGGGTCTAATCCTGCTGGCACCAAGCCCATGCAGGATCAGATGGGGCCATTATATAGCATGTGGTTTAGCCTGGGTGGTTTGTAGGGATGGCATCAGCACAGTCATCATGCTCTCTGCCATCTGTGGTGGCCTCCAGCCTGGCCTCTTCTCCGTTCCCAGGCCACTGTGGGACAGGACATGATGGTCAAAGCCTTCATCTGCCAAACCCAGAGCAATGAATCCTGGTCACTGCTGAGAAGCCCCCACATGCCCTGCCAGTTGCTCGAGATCAAGGCAGGATCCATCCCTCTGGCCTGGATCCCTTGAATCTGCCTCCCCCCACCCACTACCTCCCTCCTTCCCAGGGAAGCAGGCTCTGGTTTGGCTGGGGGTAGTGGTGGTGGAGGCTCTACTGCTGCCATGGGGAGCTGTGGGCCAGACAGGGTGGCTCTGGGCACACCCGAGCCGGGTGAGGTTTGTAGAGAGCGAGGACAGCAGATGAGACCGGGGATGGAGCAGAGAGATGAGGACCAGGTTTGAGACACCTCCCTCTTGTTTTACACCCGGAGCAAAAGCAGGAACATCCAAAGCTGGAAGGATGATGAGAGAAGTTGCTGTCAGGGATCTGTTGCACAGTCCTTACCCTAAAACCCCTCCACCAGTGCGGCACTGCCAAAAAAAAGTCAACGTCTCTACCAGGCGCGGGGTCACAGAGCTCTGAGGCCCGAGGACAGGGTCCTGCCATGCCACCCGGGCTGAGGACACCGCTCCGGGTCTGGTGCCATCGTGTGGACACAAGACACTTCCACAAACCCCTCGTCCCCGTCCTTGCTCTCTACAGCCTTCCCCGGCCAGAGGGACCGGGCTTGGCAGCACTGCTTTCTCTGTCCTGAGCACTAAGGTGTTTATGTCCCACTCACACAAGCTCGTGTCTGCAAAAATCTTGCCCACTGCCCACCTTTTCCCCTCAGCTACCACCCCACCAACTCCACTATGTAATCACTGCATTAGGGGTCAATCTCCCACTGATCCGGTGAGGAACCCCCACCCCAAACCCCTGGGCAAGGGAAAAGGAGGACGATAAATGACCACAAGTGGCCAGACATGGAAGGATGTGATAGGTCTGGGGGTATGTCCCCTGCTCCCCACAACCCTGAGAGAGGTTCTCGACTGCATGCAAACCTTCACCCCGCTATTTAAACACCCTTTCTCATAGAATGATAGAATGTTTTGGGTTGGAAGGGACCTTGAAAGGTCATCTAGTCCAAGCCCCTTCCAATGAGCAGGGACATCTGCAACTAGAGCAGGTTGCTCAGAGCCCCATCAACTCTAAACTTGAATGTTCCAGGATAAGGAGTCTACCATCTCTTTGGGCAGCCTGGGCTAGGGTCTCACCAGTCTCATTGCAAAAGAAATTCTTCCTTCTATCTAGTTTAAATCTTCCCTCTTAGTTTAAAAACATTGCCCCTTGTCCTGTAACAACAGAGCCTGCTAAAAAGATTGTTCCCATCTTTCTTATAGGCTCCCTTTAAATATTAAAAGGATGCAACAAGGTCTCCCTGAAGCCTTCTCTTCTTCAGGCTGAACAATCCCAACTCTCCCAGCTTTTCCTTTTAGAAGAGGTGCTCCATCTGTATGGTAATTTTTGTGACCTCCTCTGGATCAGTTCCAACAGGTCCGTGTCTTTCCTGTGCTGAGGACTCCAGAGATGGACACAGGGCTCCGGGTCGGGTTTTACCAGAGCAGAACAGCAGAATTGTCTCCTTCATCCTACTGGACAGGCTTCTCTTGATACTGCCCAGGATACAGTCGGCCTTCAGCACTGCAAGTGCATATTGCCAGACCATGACCAGCTTTTCATCCACCAGAACCCTCAAGCCTTTCTTTGCTGCTCTCAATCACACCCTGTATTGATACCGGGGATTACCCCAACCCACATGCAGAACCTTGCGCATGGCCTTGTTGAACCTCATGAGGTTCACATGGGCCCACATCTAAAGCATCTCCCCCCAGTTCATGTTCCTTCTTCCCCATTTTCTATCAAACCCTCCACATGTCTCCATGGACAAGCCCAGACCTGCTCTAGGGTCCCCTTTCCCCAGGGTGTCCCCATGCTGGCATGTCCCTAGGGAGTCCACATCATCATCTGCACCTCTGACCACCCATGTGGTCATTGTCACCCTGGTCCCTGGGGGGCTGCAAAAAGCGGGTGCAGCGTGACCCTCCCCAGCCCACCATGGCAGTGCAGTGGGGATGAAGGCAAATACCTATCCTGCCTGAAGCTTCACACCAGCGGGGACAGCTGATGGCACGCACCGGCCCTTGGCTGTAGGACACGTCGGAGCTCCCAAGTGTTTCCACCAGAGGGAGACAAATTCCCACGAATCGTGGTCATGGCACGGTCACGGCCACCCGTCATCGCGGCGTCGGGGCGCTGGGCAACGCTGCAGCGCTGGGAGGCCAGACAGGGACTGTCACCCCTCCACGTGACTTGCTTGAAAAGCCAGCTAGCCGTCGCACACCCCTGGGAGAAAAGTGGCTTGTCTGTCCTTCCGTGGGCTGGCTGGGGGGCTCACAGCCCCTATCCTGGGGTGTTCACAGCCCATGTCCTGGGGGGTCATACCTCACTGCCAGTGCTCTCCTCCAGCCCAGCTGCCTGCACAATGAGTTTGAGGCCAGTTGTGTCTGGAAACAGCAACTGCAGCAGCAAAGAGTGTGCTCCCCTCACCTTGGGGTGGCCCTGAATCACCTCTCTGACAAGTGGGTTTCTCCCAGTTCAAATCATGACCCAGCACCATGTCCAAACTCAGTGTGGCAATGAAGAAACTGCTCTGATCGCTTTCTAGTGGTCTTAATTAGTCAAAATTAATGCAGATGTAGAGCACCAGAAAGGGAGGGTTTGAAACAATGCTCCTGGTGCTCTTGGAACTGCAGCTTGTGCCATCACACCAGACGCTTTTTCCCGTTCACACCTCGCTGCTCCCGGTGTTTGGGTAGAGTTGAACACATTATTGGTGGGAAAAGGGAGCAGGATGGAAATAACCTGCCAGATGGGGATGGGAGGTGGGTGGAGGGAGAGTCAGAGAAGAAATATCACAGGCAGTGCTACATGGTGCCAAAGGAAAATCTCATTTGCCTAGAATTTGCTGATTTATTTAAAGCCCATCATTAGTGGCTGCCACGTGGGATTGAATTCACACCAGTCCTGAGTGAATCAGGTGCCACCTTTTGGCCATGTGTCTAATCCACGAAAGCCCTCTCCAAATTCTTGTTTTCCACTAAAAAATTCTGCTTTCTGCAGCGGCCAGGTCTGTGGATCCCAGCCCCTCACCTGCATGATGGAGATTTGGGACATATCAGAGGCTGGGGCTGAGAGGAGCTGGGAGCTGCTATGGTGTCAGCAAGATGGAGAGAGGCTGTGGGCCAGGAAAAATCATGGGAAAAACGGGATCTGGGCCAAATCCAGGCAGGCAGCACCAGGCTGCTGCTCAGCACTGCTGCCAGGGCAGCCTGGCACAGCGGGGGAGAGGAAATTCCAGCCAGCTCTGGCATTTAATCCTGTCTTCCCAATGGACCTGCTAGAAATATCCAGATCCTGGGACTCTGGGGCATGGGAAGCAACCAGGGACCAACACTTCTGGGAGGCTACCAAACCTGGCTGGGAAGTCCCATCTGAGAGCTGCAGGGCCAGTGGGAGGAAACTCCTCTCATGGGCTGAGTTTGTGGCCCAGACCCTTCCCATCAGTCCCAGAGATGCTGGAAGCAGGGTGTGCGTACCCTGAGTATTGTGCTGGGCTAGCGACAGATGCCTGCCTGTGTGGAAGACACATCAAGGAGGGAGAAGAGGACAAAACAGGAATTTCCTTAGAACTGCTGTAGCAGGCAACTGAGGCACAAGAGAGTGGACTGGTGGCATGGGGTGGGACAGAGTAGTTGAAATGTGTGGATGCACAACTTTCCCCAGCCCTCTCTAGAGCTGCTGGTGAGGTTAGTGTTGAGCTGGTGGCTGGCAAGTAGAGGGTTAACCCAGCCCATCCCTTTACACAGGTGCTGCCCATCCCGGCCCAACTGCCAGTGCTTCCCAGGGCTATCAGGAGGCCGAGGGTGGGGAACTGGCTCTCTGAGGGGGCTGGGGAGGGGTTGCAGAAGGGCTAATGGGGCAGTAGGGGATACTGCTGCTGCTTCCAGGCTTGGAATGGGAGTAGCAGTGTGTCCAGGCAGAAGTGGGAGTGAATGCAGTCACCCCAGAACCTGTTCCCTAGTTTGGGAGCATGTTGTACTGGACAGCACTGGGAGTTTTCCTGCAGTGAGGCTGTGCTTGCCTGATGGCTTTTACTCACAGACCACCATGCTGCTGGACAGGGGAACGGGATCAGCTGTATCTGTTGTACTGGTGAGAAGTGGGTTTGGGGTTCTCCTCAGTGCTTGCAGGTGGGCTGTTTAATTATTCATTCTGGTTTCTTTCTGAGTATGGAAAACAGGCTGAGAGTCTCTCATTTCTGTTCATCCTCTTAAAGAGAATTGTCCTCTCTGATCTTCTTCTGTCCACTGGGTGTCCCAATGTCTCAGCTAATATTAGGGTGACTTTGGTCTCTTGCTGTGGTCCCCTCAGTGCTTATCATCTGGACCTGATAAACTGCATGTGTCCACTTAACCTGTTAGTGCCTGCATCCCCACCTCCATCATCATACATGTCACATAATTAAGCTGGTGTGACTTGGCCCTGTGATTTCACGTTTAGCCCCTTCTGTGCCACACCGAGTGGGTGGGTTTGCTGGCATCCATGGGTATGGTTAGTATGTTTTATGGTGATGGTAGGTAGAGATTGAATATTCTCCCTTTGCCCCATCCTGTATGAATATGGCCAAAGAGGGGCTGGTGAAGGCTGCAGAGGCAGAGAAGAGGAGATGGGATTGTGATTTTGGACCAGGGGAAGTGTGTTGCAGCACTGATGGGCTTGTTGGGGTGGGCAAGCCATGGAAAGCAACATTGGCCAAAAGCAATTTCATCTCAAGGGGGACAATAGGCTTGCCTGAGATGTGGTGGGCTGTCACCCTTGGTGCTTGACAGAGGCAATTCCTGCCAGCCCATCTTGGTGACCTCTGCTTGCTACTGGAGGAGGCAAGGTGATGCCAACAGCGCTGGAAGTGCAGGTGAGCCCTCTGCAAAGCTCAGGCTGTGGCATTTCTCCATTTCTGCTTCTTGCCCCTCCTGTTGTGATACCTCTAATCCACCCTAGAGCAGAAGTCAGATTGCCTGGGTGCTTCATTCTCCCTGGCCTCCCTTATAGTCCTTTATCCCTGAACTAAGCATTACATCTCAAGGGGAGAGTAAGGCAGGTTATATAAGGAACTGGGAGCTTGCCCTGGAGATCTGTTTGTATCCAGCTCCAATCTGTAGCAGTGAAACACTACAGGTTTCTGAAGGGGCTGGATCCACCATCCTCCTCCTCCTCAGTGGAGCCTGAGCAGCCTCTGCTCTCTAGCACAGCAGCACTGCTGGCAGCCGTCTCACCAGCTGAGGTGCCATTTGCTGCCTGTGCTCAGAGGTGAACCCTGCCAGCTCCCACAGTTCGCTAGATTTCTTCTCAGTGGGCAGGAATTTTTCAGGCTGTTTGCTCACATTTGTGTTTTGGTTTTTTTTCCTCCTGGGGCTCAGGCCACTTCATTCACCCTAAAGTGGCTGTGTTGGCATTGCTGAGAGCTCATGGTGTGCCTTGAATTTTATCTCTAGCTGAAGCACAAACCTGCTGGGGAAAAAAAAAAAAAAAAAAAAAAAAAAAGTGTGTGCATTTTTCTGACTTTCTTGAGTAGAATTTATCTTTTGGATGCAGAACAAGCCCAGAAAGGTCTATCCCTGAAGTTTGTCAGTACCTGGAAAGTGAGGCTTAGAGTTAAAAACCTGTCCCAGAAGCTAGAGTAGAACATGGTTGTACTTGCATAGGGAAGATGCAGGGAGAGAATCCTGTCCCATGCCTACCTGTTGGGCTCTGTGGCAATGTTGCACGTGTCCTGTGGGACAGGTGGGTCCATATGGAGGATTGGCAGCACCCTTGGCTCCTAGACAGGTATCCTGAGGCTCATCTCTGCCAGAGGATTTCTCTTACCATCAGCACCAGGGTTCTTACATGGTTGAAATGCTGTGTCTGGGACTGCTGTAACATTTCAGGTGACAGGGTGTCTGTCAGGTCAGTGTGGTCTTCTCCAAAGCATTCTCACCTCTTCCACTGCCCTATGCAACTTTTCCTGTGCCCTGGGAGAGGATGCTGCAGATGTGGGGAAGGCTCCCTGCTCTTCTTTACAAAGCAGCCACCCTCTTACCTCTAGCCCTTTTTTCTCTCAGTAAACCAGTAATGGTGTCAGCAACCAGTTTAAGATACTGCCACCCTCCCCAGTTGCCAGCTGTCATGCTGCGAAGGCAATTGGGAAAATTGTGGTGCTATTAATGTGATGATTAAATCAGTGTCTGGGGGTGACAGCAATTGCCTTAAATCACCCTGCGAATGCAAAGTGTCTCTGAACCAAGGGTAGGGAAGAGGCCATCCCTGTGCTGTGCCATGCAGCCATCTATCTTTAACTCAAGGAGAGGGTTTTGAAAGGAATAAATAGAGCCTATAAAATGACTTTTTAATGTTTGGGAAGATGCCCTGGATCCATGTTCCTTTTAAATGTGCTTCAGAGGTCTTGCTATAGCTGAGGTGGTCCCAAGCACATTATGGGTTGGCTGGGGTATTTTCAGCCGGTGAAATGCTCCTTTGGGTGTCTCCTGACTTGGCTGCATTGCTGAGCAAAGGCAGGGATAGTTTGGTCAAGTGCAGAGTCCTTCCTGCTCACGGAACATGTTGCAGTCTTTGCCATAGAGCAGCTTTCAGCCAGAACAATGGATTTCCATCATGGCTTGTTTGCTCCTCTGTGGGCTCACAGGGCACTCTGCCACATCCCTGGGACCTGCTGCAGGCTGCCTATCACCCTTAACCTGGAAAATGCCAGCTTGGGGAGGAAAACGTGGCAGTATCTGTGCCCTGAGCATGGGGCTGGGGGGTGCAAGACATTCCTGCTTGAAGCTGCACCTCTCCTTCTGAAGGGGTACAAAATGCCACCTCCATTGCTGCTCCTGGTGCCAGTATCTGCTCTGCCACATCTGCTGACCCCACATGGAACCGTGGGGCAATGTCAGACAGGAGCTGAAGGAGGTAGTGAGGGGGAGGCAGGAAAATGGCATGTTTTTATCAAAGTGTGTGTTGACACACACATCTACAGCTTGGGGAGAATAACCTGATGCTTTTTTTTTTATCTTGGATGATTTATCCTGGCCTCAGTAGAAAAACATGGTCTCCAGCCTTGTGTTGGATGGGGGACACAGTGTTTGGTGGCTTCTCAATGCACTGACTGCAGACAGCCCTCATCCTATTCCATCACTGCATGGGGGGCACAGCCAAAGCAGCACCTCTGGGTAACTCAGCTTCATGGGGACCTGCAAAGCCCAGTGCTTCTGCCAGGTGAAAGAGCATTTCAAGTCTGTGCCTGCCCTGATTAGGAAAATTATGGTTTCCATGGAGCCCAAATACCTGCTATGAGAGTGTCTGCCCCTCCCCCCCCGGCAGATCTGGGAGACGTGTTGTGAAGCAGAAGCCAATTTTGCTTTTCCTTAGAAAGCTTATTGCTTTTATCCCAGTGAACATTGAAATGGTTTGGTTTGGTTTTGTTTTCTTCCCCTGTTCTTTTCTCCTTTCAGCCTAGTTTGGTGTGGAGGAGAAATGTCACTTCCCAGCAGTTTCTTAGATGAGCCATGGGGCTTCTTAGGTGCAGCAGTTACTGCCAGGAGAAACCCTGGTCTGTGAGCAGAGTACCAGCCCTGGATCCCACAGGGATGTGGTTAGCTCTCCCAGGGGAGTGAGGGCTCCTTGCTGGTTCCTTCGAGTGTCTGCACCCTGGAAAGGGTGCTGGCAAGTTATAAACAGCTGGAACTGAAAGAGATGGTGCTACTGGGAGAGGTTAAGTTGCCTGCTTTGGCTGCACAAGAGGGGAGCGGGAGGTAGTAATGCTGAGATAAGATTTTTGTGAGTGGGAACAGCTTCTGCATAGTGGTAAAAGGCCTCTTGAAAGATAGTGACTGGAAATACATGGAGTTGCAATGGACAAAAAATTACTAGAGGAGACCATCCCACACCAGATGAGGATGTGGGCTCTGCTGGGTAAAAGGCAGCAGTGCTGCTTTTGAAAGACCACTCCAATGACCTGCATTCACCTCCAGCTATGTTATTGCAAAATTGCCTGGATCCAGGTCTGTTTGTTGCCCTGTGGATCTGAGTGGCCCTTCTTGGCCTCAGGGACTGAAACAAGTATCCTCCTGCTCTGTGAGATGGATGCATTCTCTGGACTTGTCACCTCCAGGTGACCAAAGAGAGGCACCTTTGAGTAGGCCACTCTCAGCAGGGAGAGAAGCCCCTTTTACATCCCTATGGCTAAGACATTTGCTTGTTCTCCAAGGGGAGAGGGTTCATTCTTGTCCCAAAGCTTCATAACCCTGCTCTGTCCATGATGGCTGTCCCTGCCTGGAAAGACTTGCTGCAGAAATATCCTGTGAAGGGGCTGCTCATCCCCTTGTTTCAGTGGCAATGAGGGATGCACCCCAGGGTGCTCTTGTCTGCTGCAGGATGGCACAGAGTGGACAAGTGACTCTCTGTGCCTTGGTTTCCCTCTTAGATGCAGTGCTACTCTGTGGATTGGTGGTTTTTTTGTGCTCAGGACTAGAGGTTGTTAATTAAAACTGCAAAGCAGGGGAAGAAACAAAGGGCTGGAGCACAGAACTCTAAAGGGCTGCGCTGGTCTGGCCTGCAATTACCAAGAGTGATGTCCCTTGAAAAGAGCTGGGAGTGGATGCGGTTGGTGATTAGGGTGGCAGTTTTCAAGCTTCAAATCTGCCGTTTTTCTTCTCTTTTGGCCTCTTGATTCTCTTGGTAATCCTGCAGAGCTGGCCTTGATCAACATCTGTGTGCTTGCCTTAACCTGTGCGTGGGGACCTGGCCATGGTCAGGGGCAGCTTCTGCACAGCCAGCTCACAAGGATGGATGGATGCACAGCAGGGAGCAGGAGGAAGACTGGGTGTAGCAAGATTGAGGAGATTCCTTGGGCTGGGGTTTTGTAAGGAGCCTTGTGGGTGCCTCTGGCTTGCCAACTTGCTGCTGAAATTTTCAGCAGAAAATTCAGCTATCAGAGATGCTCTGGCCACAGAGACAGCTGGGTTGTGGCCAATGTCACATGGTGAGGAGTGAGTTTTGGGTGTCTTGCCAGGGCTTGGGACTGTCCCCCTCCCAGGCAGGGTTAATATAATAAAATGCCTGATTGAAGGGTCATGCTCCCATGTGCAGTTCATCCTATTTAAGTGGTGAGGGAGCAGTGGTGGAAGAGGGTTGCAATCTCCTGGTTATTTGCTTTATCAGAAAATTGAAAAACAGGATGGATCACTCTGAAGTGCTGTCAGGTCTGCAGGGATTCAGGGGAGTAGCAAGAAACAGAGATGCTGAGGGCAGGGGAAAGTGATGTGCAGTCCCTGAGAGTCACCAACTCCTCACAAAAACATAGGACAGCAGGTAGGGTGGGAGAAGTTGTTGAGGACCCAGTTATAGGGGATGTTCCATCATGCTGATAGGAATGGTGGAAGAAAAGTGGAAGTGAAGGGAGAAGGCTCCCTGGTCTGTTGGTTCTGGTGTCCCAGCAAAACCTGGTCTGGGAGAGCTGGACTGCAGGTGAGTGTCACAAGGGTCTGTTGCCACCTGGAATACAGGATCTGGCAACTTGGGGTGGACAAATGGACCAATGGTTCAGCTAAGTGAACCAAGTTCTGTCTGATCCTTGCTCCTCCTGATCATCCTTACCTACAGGCATCCTTGCCTGTTGCCTTCAGTTAAGGAAGGAGACTGCAAGGAAACAGATGTTGAAGTTTGGTAAGCACTCGGCATCATCTCCAGTGCTTTGCTCCAACACAAGCAATCTCCGAATGCCCCAATCCCAGTAGCTATCCTCTCACCCCCATGGCAGGACTCTGCAGGGACAAGGTTGCAGCTGAACAGTTCAGGGACTGCCCTGCATCAAAGCCCAGGCAGGGGCAAGGAACAGGACAGGGACAGGAGGCATTTTGGCTACATGCAGGGAACAGCCTCTACCCCACGGGTGGGGGAGATGCCCAGGCCACAGTGCACAGAGCCCAGGGTGCAGCTGGGACTGTGCTGGAAACTGTCTGTGTGTGTGCATGCTCAGCAGGACAGACAGTAAAGAGCGGGAGGCAGATGAGGGATGGAAGGAAGAGAGAAAGGATGGAGAATGAGAGATTTCCAGGAATGCTTCATCCCTTTGTTCAATCCCTCAAGTGGGCTTTTGCTCAGGCTCCTGGTGTCCCAGTGGTACAGCACAGCCTGCCTCTGCACCAGTACAAATCCATCCCCTGCCTGAGCACAATTTGGAGGCCGGGACAGAAATCTGTGCCCAGCAGCTACTGTTTGTGTCTCTGCTACCCAGGGGCTGTGGCCTGCAATGTGCCAGCTCCCTGGTCCTGGCACACCCCCTCCACCCCCCCAGGCATCTGTTGAGCCAGCCCTGCTGAGCCCCTGCCAGCATTGCCCAGCTGCTGTTCCTGCTGTCACTGGCCCTGTGACACAAATCCCTGAGTTCTAGCATGTCTCCATTCCCAGAGGGGTGAGATTTCTTTGCCTTTGTCACTCCTGTAGGAGCAGGCAGCACCTCGTCTTCCTCCCAGTTTCAGATGATACTTTCCTTGTTTACATCCATTTATCCTTCAGGCCCTTAGCTTCAGTGGCTCCTCTCCTCTGCTGCAGGAGATAATTTCCTGAGGAAAGTCATGTTACAGGGCAGCCCTGGGCCCTTGCTGCTCTTTGCATGTTCACTCTGACAGCTCTCTCTGTTTGCAGCTGGAAGCAGAGGCAGGGCCAGCTTAGGGCTACCAAGTTGGACCAGAGCTTTGCTGGTCTTGTCCTTTCATCCCTCACCTGCTCTGAAATGTCTTCAAGTAAAAGCATTGAGCTGTGCTACAGACCCAGACATGTGGCCCTTTGGGTCTGGCACTGCTGTGCAATGCTGCAGCAGTGGCTCTGTTGGTATTCCCATGGCCTTCCCATCATTGTCACCCAGCAGGGACAGAGTTGGGCACAGATCCATTGCTCCAGTACAGCGGTCTGTTGGCCAGGAAGGACCTGAGCTGGTTTTGCCTTTGTGGTCAATGCACGTGGAGGGGCAGGGTGTGTAGAGGCCATGCCAGGCACTCTCAAAGCTTTTTAGGATTTTTGTGTCTTACTAAACTGGGGTGGATAAGTGTCTCCAGGGTTTCAGGGGATCCTTTGGGCTGGTGTGAGTACACTATCCCCACCTGCAGTGGCACCCCCCTGGGTGCTGTCCCCTGCTGCTCTCCTTTGGCTTTATTTCAGCAGTCAGCATGGAAAGCGGGTGCTGCATCCTGCCCAGAGTGCAGCCAGCACCCTGCAGCCCAAAGGTGCTCTGGGGCACCGTGCCAGGGTGTATGGTCCACATGGGTGGCTCCCAAGCAGGGGCTGTTCTGGGTGCTCTGCCCTAGTGCCCAGATGAGTCCAGTGGTCCTGGGGATATTTGTGCTGAGATCCACGCTGACAACTGTCTCTGCAGCCAAGCTCTGTTTGCTTTCCTCTGCAACAGTGACAAGGCAGAGTGCTCCTGTGGGCACCCAGCCTCCCAGGAGAGAAGGCACCAGTGGGTATTTGGTGCTTCAGTTTCCCCCCTGAGCCGTGGGAGGGAAGAGGGGTGAGTGGTGCTGCTCCAGTCTGCTGTGTGTTCTGGCATCAGGAGGGGGATTTGTGTGTGCAGCACCTCGGGGGCAGTGTTCTGGTGCTGCAGGCCACCAGATCCAGGCAGCTCCTCACGGCCCGGCTGCAAGGCACCGGGCTCAGCAGTGCAGTGATCTGTGCTGCGGCTCAGCCCTGGTTTAGTCGGGGCACAGGGCTGGAGGCAGGTCTCTGCAGGCTCCTTCTCTAAAGATCTCTGTCCCGCCTGGTCGAATCCAGCGCTGCAGGAGCCTCTTCCAGCTCCTTCCCACACGGCTCAGCCAAACACCCCTGCGCAGGGTGAGGACGGCGCTGGGACGGGCTGAAAGGAGGAGGTTCCCCTGGACGCCAGATCCTTCAAGGTGCCGTTCCCGGGAAGGGGGGACCCGGTCCCTTTGGGCCCTGCCGCTCTCGGAGGGGATGGGAGGACCGATGTGTGTACCTGTGCCCGTCCCGCGGGGTGGCAGTGCCAGCTGCCGTCGCGCGGAGCGATGCGCAGCCCCCTCCCCCGCTCCGACCTCCTCCGCGGCCCCGTGTCACCCCGCGGGCCCGGTCGTGCCGGAGCCGGGGTGCCCCCGCCCCTCTCCCGCTCCGCAGCCGTCCGCCCTTAGTCTCCGCAGGCAGTAGCGGGGGGCGGGCCGGGGAGACGAGGAGGGGCCGCCCGTGGGCTCCGTCGGCTCTGGGCTGGGCTCGGACCGGTAAAGCACATGTTGGAGGAGACAGGAGCCGCGGGTGAAGCGGGGACACGCAGCCCTGCCCCGCGGCCGTGAGACGCAGGAACGCGTGAGTGTGTCCGTGTGTGTGCGTGTACGGGCGCGTCTCTATGTGCGTGCATATGTGTGCGTGCGTGCATGTGCTTGAGTGTGTGAATGTGTGTGCAGGCCTGTTATATGTGTGCATCTATGTGCGTGCGTCAGGGTGCATGCCTTCATGCATGTGTATATCCTTGTGTGCATGTTTGTGTACACACATGCGTGTGTGCATGGATCTGCACGTGGATACAGAGCAGGAGTGTTGCCCTGAGACCGGGGCTATCCGCAGGACGAGGGGCCAGCACAGAGGACAGGCAGGAGCACAGACAGACAGCGGTCACAGGGAGGGAGCAGACCCCGGCGTGAAGCGAAAGGTGCCATTGCAAGCGCAGCAACTTCCTCACCCCAACGTGTGACGAGAGATGGCTGGAGCCACCTGCTCCATGAGGGAGTGATTTGAGTGACCCGGGGGTTGCACATCTGGAAATGAGGAGACCCCAGGAAGGTGCTGGGTCCGTCTACATCTCCCCAGATGAGCCTGGACAAGTGGGTGCTGCATGTGACCCTGCTTTGGGCAGGGTCAGGATGGCAGCAGGACTGATCGATGCCTTTGCCAGGGAGGCCACGTAAAAGGGATAAATCCCTGCGTTGTGAAGACTGCTGCTGGGACTGAAGACGTCTGCACCGCCCTCCCTCAGGACTGTCTTAGAGTCAATGGAGTTTATTACTCTAACGTTATTTCATCTCTCTTTCTGAAGAGCATCTTTTCGGCTGCGCTGCTTTGCAAACCAGGAGCCAGCCCCTTGCCAGGCTAGGGTCAGCACTGGACTTTGCTTGCCCAGTGGTGGGAGAGGAAGTCTGTGGTACTCTCCCGGCTCACCCACCAGCCTCTCCACTGACAGAGGACAAGAGGGAGAAGGTGGATAAGTGCAGACAGACGCTCCGAGCTGGGCTCTGAGGGGAGAGCAGCAGCAGGATTTCATTAGCCTGCCTCTTAAGGCAGTGAAGTCTCCATCCCCTCCCACGCTCCCTCCCCAGCCCGACCCCATCTGGTGCAGGGGTGGTGGGACCTCAGCCTTCATCTGGAGCTTCCAAACAAGCCGTAAGTCTTTCTTGGGTTGGAAAATCGATTTTCTCTATGGCTGTTTTATGGTCACCCCGTCAGCCCCTCTGCACAGCCAGTGGAGTTGGAGCTGGGATCAGTTTTTAGGGTTGGGATTTGGGACTGTACCCTGCTCTGCTTTGGGAGGTGGGAGAGGGGACAGCCCTGCTGATAACTGTCCAGCAACAAGGCAAAGGGGCCAAGGTGGGCTGGGGACATGCCAGGGTTGTTTGTGGGTGGGAAATGGGGCAAGGAGCGCTTGTGAATCCTGAAGGAAGGCTGGGCAGAGATTTTTTTTATGGTTTCCCAAAGGAAAGGCAGTTGCTGGGTCAAGATGGGGGTGAAGGTGCAGAGCTGTGGTGCTCAGCAGTATCCTGGCACCCTGACACCAATAGGGAGAAGGGCAGAGGGAGCGAGGGCAACAGAGGGGTTGGGAAAGCATCCCACAAGCCTCCCTGTCTCCCCACAGCCATGCATCCCTACGTCAACTGCTCCACTCCTGAATTCATCCTGCCCCAGCGAGACTTTCCTGTGGAGCCCATCAGCCTTGATCTCTGCAACAGAACTCACCCAGAGACTTTGTTCGACCCCAAGGATGCCAACCTGACAGAGGAGCAGCTGCGTGATAAGTACTTGGGACCTCGACGGTCCAGCTTTTTTATCCCAGTCTGTGTCATCTACCTGCTGATCTTTGTGGTGGGAGCTGTGGGCAACACACTCACCTGCATCGTCATTCTCCGGCACCGGTTCATGAGGACGCCTACCAACTACTACCTGTTCAGCCTGGCCATGTCAGACTTGCTGGTGCTGCTGCTGGGGATGCCACTGGAGCTGTACGACATGTGGAGCAACTACCCTTTCCTGCTGGGTGCCAGTGGCTGCTATTTCAAGACGCTGCTCTTTGAGGCAGTCTGCTTCGCCTCCATCCTCAACGTCACGGCCCTGAGTGTGGAGCGCTACATTGCTGTGGTGCACCCGCTCAAGGCTAAGTATGTGGTCACCAGGAACCATGCCAAGAGGGTCATTGTCACCATCTGGATCTTGTCGATTGTCTGCTCCATACCCAACACCAGCCTCCATGGGCTGCAGCCCCTCTATGTGCCTGGCCGAGGGCGGGTGCCTGATTCAGAGATCTGCACCCTGGTGAAGCCACGCTTGACATACAATCTCATCATCCAGATCACCACCATCGTCTTCTTCTTCCTGCCCATGGGGACCATCAGCATCCTCTACCTTCTCATTGGCCTGCAGCTCAAGAAAGAAAAGATGCTGGAGGCCTTGGGAACCAAATCTTGTGGCAGCCACAACTGCCACAATACCCAGGGGCAGAAGAAAGTCAAGAGGAGGCAGGTCACAAAGATGCTGTGTGAGTCCAATGCTGGGGAGTCTGATGGTGGGGATGGGCAGAGACAGGGAATATCTTCCAGGGCTGTGTTGGGAGGGTGCTGGGGGCAATCCGAGACATGGCCAGTACAGAGCACTGAGGCTGCGTTGTCCTAGAGGAAGGCTGTGGAGCTGGCTTGCAGGGTGTGGGGCAAAGGCAGATCTGGTGGCTCTGGCCCAGTGGTGGGGATTTCTTGTGCCAGCTCCTTCGTGGCTGCAAGACCTCCCCTCCTCCAGGAAAGTGCTGAGTGAGAAAGGAAAAGGAGCTAGGATGGGGGAACCTGCCCCTCGTCCCCCAGCCCAGACCTCGCATGCTCATGGTGTTGGTATTTCCCAAAGAGGACCCAGCCTCACAGCTGCTGTGACCATCCCAATGCAGTGGTGCACTGACCAAAGGTTGCACTGGAGCATCCCTCTGTCCCACTGCTCTGCAGCCTTGCTCCACAGCCCCACAACCTCTGGCCCCCTTCCCAGCATCAGGAGCTGGCTGCCTTTGGGTAGTTGTCTCTCCCTGTCACGTTGACCTCTGTGTGCTCCCAGCCCCGTGACAGCACAGCGATGGCGGGTTGCCCAGCCCAGTCCATCAGCGGGGCCAAAGCTGCTTCTCCACTGTGTCCCAGACAAGTGGTATGTCTGCTTCTGCCAGCACCAGGGCTGGGATAGGGACAAAGGGGGACATAGCCCCATGTGCCACAGGAATGGCAGGGCTGGGGACCCCAGGACCACCTATACATCACCCTGTTTCCTTTCCCTGAGCAGAGTTGGGTTATAAAAAACTCCCAAACTATAGCACAAGGAGAGAGTGCAAAGAGCTCTTGCTTCTTGGACTTTGCTGGCAAAGGTGGCAGGGTGCCCAGAGGCTGGATGCCCTGGTCCCCTGGCCATGCCGCATGGCTGTGGGCTGTGGCAGGGCCAGCTGCCTGACTATGGGGAGCAGAAACGTGGTGTGGCAGTGCCTGGAGCAGCCGAGGGAGGGAGATCCTGTGCAGCCCTCCAGAGCAAGAGAGAAAGGCACTGGAGGGGCCTTCCCCTCTCCCCCTTCCTCTCTCCCATGCTTAAATGGGAGTGTTGATCTGCTTCGGTGTAGGAAGGCTCTACAGAGAGGTCTGGACAGGTTGGATCAATGGGCTGAGGTCAACAGTATGAAGTTCAATAAGACCAAATGCTGGGTCCAGCACTTTGGTTACAACAACCCCCTGCAGTGCTACAGGCTTGGGGCTGAGTGGCTTGGCTTGGGGCTGGAGGTCCCCAGGAGTGAGCCCCATCCCTCTAGTAACACCAGCTCCTTGGCTCCCCACAGTTGTGCTGGTGGTGGTGTTTGGGATCTGCTGGGCCCCCTTCCACACTGACCGTCTCGTCTGGAGCTTCATCTCCACCTGGACCAGCCACATGCTCCACATGTTCCAATATGTCCACATCATCTCTGGCATTTTCTTCTACCTGAGCTCAGCTGCCAACCCCATCCTTTACAACCTGATGTCCACCCGCTTCCGGGAGATGTTCAAGGAGGTGATGTGCCACCCTGGCCACCACCCACTACAGTCACGGAAATACTCACCTAGCGTCACCCATGCCACCACCCGCAGCACCGAGTGCGAGCCCATGCCTGGCACCAATGGGCTGCCCCTCTCTGATGCAGAGGAATATGAGCTGGAGGAGGTGAAGGGGGGCCAGGCCACCCCGCACGCAACGTCCCTTTGCTGAAAAGTGGAAAGATGTGGGGAGACAGGGACCAGCTTTCTCCACCACCAGCGTCCATTTGACTGTGGCACCCATCCCATGCCAGGGAGTGGGGCAGGAGCGATGGAGGGGACCCCGCCTCTCTTTCTCGTCCTGCTGGGATGTGCAGGTTGATTTTTCTCAACAGCACTGCTCCAGGGACACGCTGGTGATGGCTGTGCTGTGCCCTGGCTGCGTCGCACCTGCTGCGCTCAGCACTGGGGCTGGCCAAGGCCACGGCATCCCTCATGGTGCAGACAGCTGCTTCTGTGCCAGCCATCCCCCAGACAAAACACCCCATCCCTCTTGGTCCAGTGGGATGAGCCTGTGGGTGCCAGTGTTTGGTGTGTCAGCCACCCTGGGCTGTTTTGGGATGCCCAGGATGATACTTGTGGGGTCAGGAGAGTTTTGCACACAAGGGAGTGGGGGAAAAAAAAAAAGTCTGTGGGTGCCTTCTCTCTTAAGACCTCCCTGGGGCTCTCTGACACCAATGTGCTCTTGATTTTCTTGCATATCCCTTTGGTGGTGCCAGGCAATGTCTGGCTGCAGGGTGTCAGTACAGCTTCTTGCTCCCAGCCTTCCTCCCACATCCCCAGCTGCTCGGGGGCAAAGGAAGGTGCACAGCTGCTCCCTCCAGATCTGGAGACTGCAGGGGAAAACACAGGATAGTGGGAGCCCCCAGCTGCCTGCAGCACCGAGGCACAGCTCCATGCCTGTCCCCATGCCCCATGGACGCACTGTGCTCTCTCCCTTCTGACCTGCATCTTGCGGGTGCCACCCTTCTCTTCCTCAGCCCACATGGCCCCCTGCACCTCTGGGGAATGGGAGGTCCCCTCCTCTAGCCCTGCTCTGCACAGGCTGAGCCTCACTGAGAATTAAAAAAGCCATTGGCCTGATTTGTGCCCTGGTTGCATCTCCCAGGACTCAGCTGTGCTTCCAGCACAAGACTGAATGTGAGCCATCCTGCTGGGGGTGATGAGCAGTGTATGTGCCAGGGTGAGGGGCACCAGTGGTGTCCCCCTGGCTCTAGTGTCACAGTGGGTCTGGGGGGCCAAGTGGGTTTAGGGCATGGCACCATCTGAGGGGGATGCACACACCCTTCCCAGTCTCTGGGATGCCTGGGCTGAGCTGGGACCATTGCAGACAGGGAGCTGCCTCTGGAGGGATGATGATCAATCTGTCCCCAGACACATGGCTTGGGAAATGTCATGAAAATACCAGGGAGTGTGGGCTGGCTGGTCATGCTCCCCCAGCCTGGAAGAGCCCATTGATTTGCTGTCTTGAGATCAATGCTGCTGAATTCCCAGCGTACACCAGGTCCTACCACGGGATGAGATGTTGAAGCTCCAAAATGCCACCCGAGGGGTTGTCTGAGCAGCTTGAGCTTTTGCCTCATGATTTCCCCAGCCCCAGTTCTCCCCTGGCTTGGCACCCCATGGCTGTGCCTTGGGGCCGTGTGAATGTGGCAGCTGGGCTTGCCTGGGGACCCAAACAGAAATACCAGAGGAGCAAGCCCTAGAGAGACCACTGGCAGGGGCTGCTGCGACTGCCACTCTGCTTCCAGCTCCTCCTGAGCACATCACAGGGGCCAGGGCCAGGACAGTGACCAAGAATAGGCAAGATTTGGGGCTTGCAAACTGCCCCCTGCCTCCACCATCCTGGTCCCTGGTTCAGGGGCAGTGTGAACAGCTTTCCTCCTCCTTCCCCTTCCCGCAATAGAGTCTGCTGTGGGCAAAGCCCTTCCTTGGCCCTTGCAGGGTCCTTGAAGTAACTTCGGACTTCAGGGTTCTGCCAGCTGCTTGCACCCTCTCTCCAGAGGACATCAGCATGGCTAAGGGCATTGAAATCCATCTATTTCCTTTCTTCTCTGACTCCCATTGCTGATGGTCCTGGAAGGGGACAGCACCCTGGCAGCTGTATGGGGCCCCTTGTCACTGCTGCATGGGTGGATGTGACCGATGCCTCCTTGATGGCACCCCCCATCTTACTTCATCCAGCAGCTTCCCTGGACAGAAATCTCCAGGAAATGGCTTTTTAATAGATGGTCAATAGCATTTTATTAGTTAGTGACAGCTGCCTGCATGGACCTTCTGTGTCCCTCCTGCCATGAGTTAGGAGGACACATCCCCCTGCTCGTGAGCAGCTGGCCTATGTGGAGATATGGCTGTAGCCACTGCACTTGGAGCTACTTGGTCAGTGCCAGAGGACAGTGTGTGTGTCCCCAGGGATTTTTTTGAGGGTCCTGGGGCTCAGCACAGCTGGATTGGAGTTCAGATCAGTCAGAAAGGTGAGGCCCTGGCTTTGTCTTCATCCAGCCTTGTGTCCTCAGCTGCCCTGCTGTCGCCTAATCTGGGACACCTCGTCCTCCTCAGCTACCCCAAATTCCCCTCTTGGAGATGCAGGAGGGGAAATGTGCTCTTGAGGCCCTGGCTTGTTGGGCCATATTGCTGGGGGGTGTCCTGCTGCCCACTCCCCCACAGCTGGGCCAGAGATCACCCTGAAAAGCATCCCAAAGGCTTGTGAAAGCCACAGCTGCAGCATGGCTGGTGACACCTCCTGGGTGGAGATGTGTGAGCAAACTTTGCTCCCCTGGCCAGAGTTTTGTGACAGCGTGTGGAGACAACCCCAAATCCCTGAGTACCACACACCAGCCAGGCTCGTGAAAGATGCTGCAGTTGAAGGCTCCTGGGCAAGTCAGGGCACAGAACCTAACAGAAAAGGAACAGATCTCCTGGTGCAGAATGGTTTCACTGATAGGGTTTTACACCTCTGCTGCAGTGGGAAAGCTGTGGCTGATGGCTCCTGCCTGCCCCCAGGAAAGGAACTGCAGAACCTGTTTGTTCCAAGGATGATGCTCCCCACTGCCCTGCACCCTCAGGGTCAGCCTGGTCCCAGTATAAATTAGAGGGGTTATTTCTGATGGGGAGGTGGTATAGAATCAAAGAGCCCTGAAGAGGAGGAGGCAGCAGAAGCCAGGGATAGAGCAAGTTGCTCCCACTGCTCCCACCTGTGTGTGATCCACTAGCACTTCAGGATGGCTGTGGGGTAAGGAGGATCCCAAAGCACTGCCTGGGAGTTCTTGCCAACATTTCAGGACCTAAGAGAGCCTGGAAGAGACAGAGCAGAAGGACTGTGGGGGGCCAGGAGCTGGGGGGAGTGTGCAGATGCTGTTGCTCCAGGTCTTCACACGGAGCTGGGAGAAGCATCTCTGTCCAAACAGCACAGAGCACGTGCCTGGGTCAAGCTCCATGCCACCATCTCCTCTCCAAACACTTTGTTTCGAAAGAGCCATTCCTCAAGACACAACCATCTGTCTTCCCCGAGTTATGTCAGTGTCTGTCCAATATCCAGTTCCTGCCTAACCACCCACTCCCAGACCTGAGGGAACCCTCGTGCCCTCCTTGCCTGCTCAGCACCCCCATGGCGAGCACCCATCCCTCCTCCATGACCTACAGCCCCACTCCCAGGAGACTCCCTCTCTCCCAGCAGCTCATGGAACTCTTTCCCCCCTCCCCACGCTGCCGCACGCGCTGAGTGACACAGTATCTCCAGAGCTTCCAGTAAAAAGATTTACCACTGTAGCTTTAGGGATTAAAAAGCAATCCATCTATGAGGCTGCCCCAGCCTTGTAAGGCTTTATTTTGTGCTGTGGTTGTTTGCAACAGGCATGGGGTGGTAATATTTTTTTTCCTTTACAGAGCCAAACTCGTCTTCCAACGATTTCCTCATGTATTTGGAGCCATGATAGATGGCTTCAGAGAGTGCCAGCAGATTTTTCGCTGCCCTTCCTCAATAAGCTAAGGGAAGGGTTGTTTTTCACTTCCTTTACACAACCACGGTATGGGGACAACTCGTACAGCATGAATTTGGCAAAGCCGTTATGTGCCTAGGGTCAAGTGGTCCCTGGCTGGGGCCGGGCGGTGGGGAGGATTCAGGCTGCCCAGCCACGGATGCGGCAGAGCGGCCTTTCCCTCCAAGATCCCAGCTTTGCGAGGGAAACAGGGCAGCAGGAAAATGTGAAAAAAACATCAGGAAGCCACAGGATGTGCTGAGGTTGAGCTCAGCACCAATTTAGGTTGCTTTTTAGACCTGTTTCTTTCAATTATTCCTCTTAATCCAGGACAGTGATAGTGGCAAAAAGCTGACACCTGGTGCCAACAGACTGGTGAGGGACAGCACAGGGGTGCAGCACAGGGAGGAGAAGTGGACACTGAGAGAAATAGATGTGGGCCCGTGGGCTCAGTCTTTAGCCCCACATCAGAGGCAGCCCATCTTCCCACCCAGCTCCAAGATGGCTTCCCAAAGAGCCATGACTCTTGTAGGAACCAGCTTTCCAGGCAGCCACCCGCTGCAGGGAGGCTGGGAAGAGGCAGTGGGAGAAGCACAGCCCACCCCAAGGGCCTGGGTGGAGGAGCTGAGTTGCAGCTCCAGATGCTCAGGGTGACTCAGCTGTGGTGCAGTGTGACTGTCACCTGCACTGGGGACAGTCTTTTCCACATCACAGCAAATCCAACAGCTCTGGAGGGGACAGGCCACGTGCAGGGAAGGGATGGGCTCTCCTTGCCTTAGGGCATTCAGGGAGGGGACACTCTGGGGCTAGTTGGGCAAAGGGCAACTCCAGGATGGGAAGATCTGTGTGTTATTTAAGGACCTCCCTGCCTGAAATCCCACCATCCTCATGGCAAGGTGACAGGAAAGGCAGAGATGAGATTCACAGTGCCCTTTCCCACAGCCTAGCAGTAATGTGCAGGGACAATTTCATGGGCAAAGCAGCCCATTGATGCCACTGGGCACCTTCACATCTATCACCTGGGGCGGGGTTAAAATCCCACTGCAGCGGGTTAGAAGAGACAGACTGTCTGGGTAGCTCACACCTTCTCCAGTTGTGATGTGTTGTTGCTAAAGATGACAGAATTGATGTCAGAGGAGCCTGCGTAATGCTTAATTTGGTTCATGGGGACACTTTGGTTAAGAAATGAAAGTGATGCATAATTAGCACGGCAGTAAGAGGATTAAAACTGGCTAGATGGCAGAGCCCCGGGCCAAGTGGGGACTGCTAACAACTGGCTGTGACTGCTGGCAGGGCTGGGGGGATTGTGCTCAGCCCAAGGCTCCCACATCGCCCTTGAGCAGATTCCCAGGGCTTTTGACATGCAAGTGGAGGACCCCTAGAATGACCTGAGGGACAATACTCTGCAAAGGACTTCTCCATAGCCCACAAATTTGTGCTTAGGGTCCCCACTGTACAGGTCCCAGGGGTCTGCCACGGTGCCCTGTGGGGGGTGAGGGGGCACCAGTTCTCTGTTCCTCACTGGGGTAGAACAAATTCCAGCATGAAGAGGAAGGCTGGGGTGCCGAGGCTGGAAAAAGCTAACTTCCATCTGGTTTTATATATATTTATGACCAGTGAAATGTAAGCACAAGTTCCCAAGGGCAGTGATGGAGTCCTTCAAGGGGAAATGCCTCCCCATAGATGAGTGCTTTTCTATAAGGTCAGCTCCCCTTCTGTCCTGGTTTGATTTAGAATAGAACAATTCCATTCAGTGATTTTACTTCTCAGCTCAGTTCTTCTACCTAACTGCACTGTCTGAAGTTAGCAGCCTGTTTGCACAGACAGTGTCTGCTGCTGCCAGTGATAACACCCCGTGTTTAGAGTTACTATCAAGGATTGATGTGCAAACTGAGGTCATTGCTGTATCTTGAATACCACATTGGGAGGTGCGAAAAGTAAAAGACTGCCCCTGCAGGGAGGAGTGGCAAGGACAGGTGACCCCAAACTGACCAACAAGGGATACCATCCCATATATGTCATATTCAGTATAAAGCTGAGGGATCATGAGGGTCAAGTTTGCTTCTGCTTCTTCCTCTCTTCTTCAGTGGCTGGCATCCAAGGAGGAATCCACCCGTTCTGCCTTCTATCCTGACCTGTGTGTTCCTGAATCTGGTACCAGAATCCAGCTTTTGAACCCCATTCCCTCCTGCTTCTGGGCCCAATCTGGGACTTCCCCAGTGTCTGCTCCACAGCATCAGTGGTGATGGTGGTGTAATTGTCATCAGGGGGGTGTGCGTGTTCAATACTGGTTTTGTATATATTTGAAAATAATAATAAAATGGAATATGTACATTCTCATTACAGCTGTTTTAGTTTCTTTTCTAATCGCTAAGTCTCTCATTCTCTTTTTCTTCCCCTTCGGGGAGTTAACAGAGGCCATCTGTTATAGGTCTTGCAGGCTGCCCTGACCTTAAACCTTGACATCTTCAAATACTGTTTTGAGCGTATTTGCTTCTGCTAAGGACCCCTTCTGTGTTAGAGAGTCAGGAAGGGAAACTACAGCCCCTGCTCCTTCACTCCACTGTTCCCAGACAGCATCTTCTCTTCCCTTCTGGCACCCAAAGCACACAGCTCCCCTCCAAAATGAGTTTGGAATAAAAACAAGAAAAAACTCAAGATGGGGACCCATGCTCATGGCTAGACCCCAGCTGTCTCTGCTGCAACATTATTACAGTGGCAGGCTTTAATTACCAGGGTTTATCGCTCTTTGTGCTTATCAGGGCAGCCAGGGCAAGTTTGTCTTCTCAGTTACAGGACTATTTAATGTGACACATTGGAGAGAGCTGTCTGAGAGGCATCTGGAGACCAAATACATCTTTCTTGTTATCTTTAACTGGGCAGGTAGAATGACTGTCTTGCATTAACAACAATCTCATGTTAATGATGCTGAGACCAAGCCTGAGACACCCCCTTTCACCCCTGGAGCTTGTATCATATGCAGGATGGTACTAGCTGGCCCTGGGGCTAAAAGACAGGCTGAAAGCTGTATTTTACACAGGAATCAGCCTGAGGCTGCCAGGAAGTGACAACACAGGTCCTCAGCAGGTATTTAGCACAGATGGGACTGAGAAGCTTCCCCAAGCAAGCCCTTCCCTGTGTCCTGGCAGGCAGGCATCTGCAGGCACTGCTAACAAACAGCAAAAAAATAAATACACAGAAATAAATCGCATTTTCCTCAGCTCCTGTGCCTGACCTCTGCAGGGTCAGCTGATAAAACCCCCTTGCTGCCTGACCCTTACCAGGACAGGCCCAGAAAGAAGCTCAGCAGCACTACCCTCCTTCATTCCCCAGCCAAGTCTCAGCCAGGGAACGCTCCTGGAAGGAGAAAATCCTCAGGGGCTGCAGGTTTATAGCAAGCACTGGACAAGGTCTTACTTTCCTCAAGACAGGCTTTAGTCTTGTTGGTCCAAGTTGCTTTCAGGCAACTTTCACCCCAAACAAATCATTCCTGGGGGCTGTCTGTCTCTCTTGTCTGGGCCAGACCCCATGACCCATCAGTCTTCACACACCATCTTCTCTGACAGTAGCCTCAGCACACACATGAACACCCCCTTCCTGACCAGACCCCTCACAATAGCAAGCACCTCCCTTTCACTGTCCTACCTGCATGAAGGAACATAAACCCTGACCCCAGTTCTCCCTTCCTAAGGTCTCCCACTGTTCCCATCACTACAGCCCTCCAATCATCACTGACTCCCTACCTACCCACCCAACACTGAGCTTGGTTTAATTCTTTTTAATTTCTCATCCCATGCTCAGAACAGCTGGGACCAATTCACTGCTGCTGCCACCAGAAAGAAATCAAGTTAATGACAAGAAAGTCATTATAATTTAGGAGACCCATCAAGCCTCATTGCTGTATTAATGAGGAAGAGAGAAGGGTACTGCTGCCACCTGCCCTGCTTGTCTCTCCCACACCTACAGCTCCCACCTATCCCAGGAGCCTGTTAGCAATCCCAAGCTGCCTTTTTCCAGGTACTGCCTTGCATTTGCACCATGGTCTGGGTCCTTCTGTTTAAGAGCTCTTTGCTCATTGTGGTGTCTTCAAGAGGTTTCTGTTCTGGTTAAAGGAAGATCTTCATCTCTCTGCAGCTTTTTCAGTTGTCCAAACTAATCCTGTCCCCGGCTCCAAACCTCACTGCCAGGGCTGATTTAAACAACCGCCTTGCACAGATGGAAAAGCAAATGGTTTGAGCTGGGTTTCATTTCTATTTTTCTGTGGCAGTCCTGGCTTGCAGGTGGTGAGTCCATCTGGCAGGAGCCCGAAACACAACAGCACCCAGTGCCATGCAAAAGCATCATCTGTGTGAGCTGGGAGCCCCACAAGATGAGGACTGGGTGAGAACTTCAGCCCCCTCCTATGGAAGAAGGGAGAGATCAACTGATTCTACTGATTGTGTGGTGGGTGGTTGAATTAAATATACTGCAACAAAAAGCTAAAAGAAAGAAAATACAGTAAATAGTGATAATGAATGTGAGCAGCACACATTTGCACCCCGTCAGAGTGGGTAAGGGTGACAGTTGAAGCATTTGAAGGTTTTTTCCCCTGGAAAGAGGATCTGTGTCTCTGCTGACTTTCCCGTGCAGATGTAATGGGGAGATGTAATGGTGTTCAACCCTGTGTGCTGGTTTTGGCATGGGTAGAGTTAATTTTCTTACAGGGCTGTGTTTCGGATTTCTGCTGCATTTTATAACTCAGAGATGTTTTTGTTATTGCTGAGCAGTGGCTTACACAGAGTCAAGACCTTTTCTGCTTCTCCTACCACCCCACCAGCAAGTGGGCTGGGGGTGCACAAGAAGGTGGGAGGGGACACAGCTGGGACAGCTGACCCCAACTGACCAAAGGGGTATTCCAGACTATATGACATCATGCTCGGGGAAGAAGGAGGAGATGGGGAACATTTGGAATGATGGTGTTTGTCTTCCCAAGTAACCATTTGGCACGTGATGGAGCCTGGCTTTCCTGGGGTTGGTTGAACACCTGCCTGCTCATGGGAAGTGGTGAATTAATTCCTTGTTTTGCTTTGCTTACGCATATGATTTTTGCTTTACCTATTAAACTGTCTTTATCTCAACCCACATTTTTTTTCAGGTTTATTCTTCCAGTTCTCTCCCTCATCTTGATCTGGAGGGAGTGAAAAAGTGGCTGTGTAGGGCTTAGTTGCTGGTTGGGATTAAATTATGAGACCCTATTCCAGAATAGGATTTCAGTAGGAAATTACCCATCCCCAGAGCTGTGATTGGTTTGATGGGTCATATCTGTGAACACCTCTCTTGGTGGGAGTGCCAGCTGTCCACAAGTCTCTATGTCCAACTATTGTTCCTCCCAGCTTTCTTCCTTGCCCCAAAAGTTTAACACACCCTCAGCACAACATCTCCAGAGCTGAATGGGGCCTTTGGCCAACACTTGTGCAATTTTTATTCTGCATGTGTGGGTTGGGGTCAGTGGTGAGACACCCTGAGCATCACTCATAATTAAAAAAAATAAAAGTCTACTAGAAACAGGTTTGAGGATCTCCAGCCCTCCTCAGGAGGTCCCAACACCCATCTTTTCAGGGCTAGTGATAATTTTGGCCACAAAGCCTGACTGCACTTGAGGCAGGATTTGGGAGAACAATTTAAAACAATAGGAAAGACCAAGCCAAGCAGTTTGATATTCTTTCAGTTTAGCACCTGCAGGGAGCCAGAGCATCTCTGGGTGCAAGGTGTACACAGGGAGATGTAGTCTGCCAAGGGTCTTGCTCCAGCTGCATCCCATCCTTGCCAGTGAGGATGGGTCCTTACCTGTGGCACAGCACCAGTGGGTGTGAATTCAGAGGTCACCCCACAGTAACTGATTTTGGCAGCTGGGATGCTCATGGGCGTGATGTCGCCAACAGGCACTTCCCCACATGTTCAGGACTCTCACATCTTATTTTCATAGAATTGTTTAGGTTGGAAAAGACCTTTAAGATTATTGAGTCCAACCATTAACCCAGCACAGCCAAGTCCACCACTAAATCATGTCCCTCAGTGACACATCTATACATGTTTTAAATATCTCCAGGGATGGTGACTCCGCCACTTCCCTGGGCAGCCTGTTCCAGGGCTTTACAACTCTTTAGGTGAAGAATTTTTTCTGAAGTCCAACCTAAACCTCCCCTGGCATAGCTTGAGGATGTTTTCTCTTGTCCTATCAGTTGTTACTTGGAACAAGAGACCGACCACCACCTTGCTCCAATCTCCTTTCAGGGAGTTGTAGAGAGTGATAAGGTCTCTCCTGAGCCTTCCTTTCTCCAGACTAAACAACCCCAGTTCACTCATCCATTTCTCATAAGGTCTGTTCTCTAGACCCTTCACCAGCTTTGGACATGCTCCAGCACCTCATCCTCTTGGATGATTTTCCCACATCCAAGAGACTGCTCTGTGCCAGCCCTGCAAAAACAGGCTCATCCCACAAGAAAAGGATTTAATGTTTTTGGTTTTGTCTTTTTTCAGAAAACAGCCAGCCACTTTGCCACAAGCCATCACATTGTGACTGTCCCCTCTGAACCCCCTCGGTTTGCTGCCTTAGCTCCAGCCTCAGCGGTGGCAGCAGGAGGATCTCCTTTCCTTTCTGCAAGTGCAGAAGCAGGGGTAGAAAACCAGATCTTGATTCCCTGCAAATACTCGCTGGGGTCCGAGGCACTGGAGGAAAAGATAGAGAACTGAAGAGGAGTGAGCAAAGTGGGGGTTGCCCTGCTTCCTGCGTTTTTGCACCCTCCAGTCCTTTCATTGCTAAATGCACCTTTTAATACCTAGAGGGTGAAGGTTTAGGCTACGCAGCACGGCCACTAATGACAGTGCAAGTACAGCTCCATGCTCTTTTAGACCCATTAAGGTTTGCCTTTAGCTAGTTTTCCATCAAAGCCAGTGTCCAGGGCAGGGTCCTGGGATGCACTTGTCTCCTCTGCCTTTGCCAGGGGTGAGAGCAACTCTCAGCCCCTCCCACTGGGCTGATCTGCAGGACCCTTTCCTTAGCCCCAGTGCAGTTTTTGGCCAAGGTTTTGGCAGAAGGTGGATGGTGATACCAGTCTCTGTGTTATCCCCTCTACTGCTGCTGCCCCAGTGTGCAGGAGGGCTTGGCCCAGTCCTGGACAGAAACCACCTGTCTTCTCTCTGAACAGACAACCTTCACCTGCAACATGATGGAGTCACTTGAAAGCTGAAGACCAGGGAAGACCCATTTAAATAAAGAAACCTGGCACTGCTGTGTCTGGAGATGTTTGGGCTTTCCCTGAAATCACCCCTTCCCTTCTGGGCCTTTCTCCCATCTTCTTTTGCAGATAGGTTTGCACCATCCCAGGGCTGTGGCTCATCGGCCACTGCATTTTATTACCTTCAAGGCCTGGGTGATGCTGGCCCTGCAGCAGGAAGCACCTTGTGCAGAGCTCAGTTTACCTGGGAGTGATGGCCTGAGCTGGGGTGAGGATGAGGGTGAAGGGCGAGCCCCAGCAAGGGGGCAGGACCGGTTTGGGTTCTCAGCTGAAAGGTGCAGGGTAATACCACCTGTCTTGCAGGAGCCCCAAACAGCTTCAGCAAGTTTAGACATGAGGCTACAAGGCTCACAGCCTGGAGCGTGCTGGCTTTGGCACCCATAGCAGTGATGATTCCTTCTGCTCCTGAATAAGGGCACAGAACAAGCACTGCTCCACAGCACAGACCCCAGCCTCTGCCCATTGCTGCACAGGCATGTCCCAAAGCCTCAAGGTAAAGGGTTGCACAGACCCAGCAACAGCAACAGGCTTCCCTCGCCCTTGCAGCCTCCTCAGGAAGCATATTTTGCTCATAATATCGCAACAAACCCTTAGTGACTCTTATACACACATAGGTACCAAGGTAGGTGTGTATTTGGGCTGACCTCAGCCTTAGAAAAGTCTTTCTAGAGGAAATGTGGCAGCTCACTGAGTCAGGGCTGCCTTACCTGGTGGGGTAGGAGACTGGGAGCATGAAGCACTCATCCTGCCCTGACTCATTGTCCCACTTTGGCCATCCCCAAGAGCCAAAGGCACCTTCTTCCTCATCCTAGGAGGCTGCAGAAAAGCATCTTCCCTACTCTTTCTTTCCAGTTTTTTTTTAAATTTTCTTTTCCCAAAGACTCTTTGAAGAAATTCACTTAACAAGGCTGGATGAATGAAGGCTGTGAATGAAATTCCTGGGAGAAATGTAACTTCACAAAGCTCCATCAGGCAATAAACAGTGGACAGATGTTACTTACCATGCTCAGAATAACTAAAAAACATTCTTTTTCCAAGCAACAAGGTACCCAGGGAGTCCATTCTCCTGGGCAAGGCAAAAAGTGCCAACTACTTGTAAATTATATTAATTGACCTTTTATTGGACAGATGCTACCTTACTGAACTATGGCATGGGTCAGAAAAAGTAACGAAGGCAAATGGTGCAGAGCCACCAGAGAAACAAATCTAATAAGGATTTGACAGCGTGATCTGCACTTGTATTTGCTCAGAGAAAATGACAAGTGCTTTGGTCTTTGTGTGAGAAGCCGGGAAGGGCTGCATAGTCTCCCCTTATCCTTAGGCAGGGGGTTGCTGACAGATTTGAGAGCTTGGATGGAAATCGTGCCTCTGGTGGCTTTTTAGATCATGTCTGTTCCTTCCCTCGAAGTTGCTACAGATGAGCTGCTGGGTTAACCCAGCTGGAGAGGTGATGCTTCACTCTTTGTGGAAGATGGTCTTGAGAAGGTTCCCCTCTCCCCATGATGCTGTGGGTCCTTCCTTCACCTGCTGTAAATAAGCTTTATCCAGTCTGCCCAGCCATGGGACTCCTTCTACATGCCAGGCTCTGAAGTCCCCACAGGTAGGATGCTGTGCAGCCCCATAGCAATCTCCATCCTTCACTGGGTGATACTCCTCAGGGAGTACGCAGTACCTGCCAGCATGCCGTGCTCCAAGGCTCAACACCACCTTTCCCAGTGATCAAATTTCCCTCTCCATCTTGGAGCAGCGCCCACTCAACCACCTTTTGATGTGGTTAATCCCAGGCACTGTGCAGGCTCTGCCCTGTGCTCCACATTGTCTGCATAATAACTATGCTAAAGCAGCCAGCCAATTATTATATTATATTCTATAATGTAAAGCCTAGCAGGAGGTGGGCAGACCATGCTCATGCCTGTACCGTGTCTTATTATAAAAAGGTTGATCTGCTCAGATTTATCTTCCTGTTCCCACGGCTGACAACATCCCAGAGCTGTGCTGGGGATGATACTTGGAGCCCAGAGCCCCATCCCCAACACACATCCACCATGTGGCCAGAGGGCTTTTCTGGTGTAGGGCCTGCCTGCCCCATGGTCCTTCTAGCCCTTCTCTATCTCTCTGCTCCCCAAGAGAAGCTCTTGCTCCTACAGGTCACCATGGCACTAATTCAGGCCCTAAGATTTTTCACTGTGAGCTCCCATCCCACGTAACTATCATGTTCCTCAGGAGCAGCTCATGCCCCTTCTTTGCCATGATAAAAGTGATTATTAATGCATTAGTGTTGGGCTGATGAACCATAATGACTTTATAGTCAATAGCACTAAGCATTTAATTACCCAGTGGGATGAATCAATGGGCTTTTTTCTTTGCTCTACAATTAAAACTGAGCAGGAGAAATGAAGTGTAATTTTCAGTCTGCTTTAAGCTTCCTCTGTCATTTTGTGCATGGGGAGATGAGCCGATGGCTTGTAAGGGATGGGAAGGAGAGGACTTTTCCCCAAGAAACCATGTTCTCACCTCTCTCCCAGGATGCAGACGTCATGATCACACACTCACCCAGATTAATGAGACACCAGTGGCTCACTCAGAATCAGGTTTCATGTCTGACAACACCAACAGTGGGAAAATTAATGTTCTGAGTCTTATTTTTAATTACAGTCGTAGGAAGTTTGAAAGCAGTGGTTTTAACTCACACCCTGCCAGTGGGAATTTCCACTGCAAGAGCTGGTAAGTCAAACAACCCAACATGCTGCTGGGACAAGGCACAAACAGCCTGAGAGTGGTCCAAGCTGGGGAAGTACTTACAGTCCTTATTTTTAGCCTTCTTTTGATGGATCTTTCTGCAGAGGGGAAGTGGGAGCAGATGGAGGGTGAGAGCTGGGTGGGCTCAGCATGCCTGACATGGCACTGGTGCCTCCTGAGCTCTGACTCTCCCCAGGCCCTTGAGTGATCTATACAGGTTGATGACAGCCTGGGTCACTTGAGCTCTGCAGGTACAGTCAAGTGCAAGGTGACCCTTTCCAGAAAGCTCGGCTCATGGCTGGACTTCCTGATGCAACCACAAAAGCTCTTGGGGTGGCTGGTCCCTCAAACTATAAGTTGGGGCAGGACCTTTGCAAACCTCATGGATGGAGCTCAGTGAGCAGTTTTTGCTGGGACAACTCAGCATGGCAGTTCCCAGGGGAAGCATCAGACCATTTCCCACTAAGGTAAAGGCACCTGCACCAATTCCTGTTTCTGATGGCAGTTTTGACTTGGTTCTGATGGCAGGGACCTGCTGGCTCCCCTGGCAGAGGCTGGGATATGCTATATTTGGGACATGTGTGTGCATGTGCCTGGGGGCTGTAAAGGGGGCCCTGGGAGCAGTGGCACACTGGGGGTCTGTTCTCCCCAGTTGCATTTAGCTCTGTCCTGATTTTAGAGGTAAGGATTTGGGAAAGCCCCATGTTGGCTATGCCATGCTGCTCACTGCCTTTGCTAAGCAGTGGATATGTGCAGCTCACAGGGCAGGGCTGAGCTCCCCCCTCACTGTTACATGCACAAAAATGGAGGGAGTGGAGGAAGACTCCTGCTTTTCCGATTTGGACTCAACAGAAATCCTTTTTTTTTTTTTTTTTTTTTTTTTTTTTTGAGAAGAGGGAAAAAAAAAAAATCAAAATCCCTTGTTTTGGGTTTGTTCCAGGCAGAGCGTCTGCCTTCTTCTGGCCCTGTGCCCAGGAGCTGCCATGAAATTGAAATAGCCCAACACAAGCCGGTGAGCAGAGGGAGCTTCCAGCAGGTAAAATGTGAGCGAGCTGAGGCAAAGCCCTGGGTCACGCATTGTGGGCCTGTGCCAAGGGGCAGATGTGCTGAGCCACAATCAGTTTGCAGATGTTTTACCTGAATCTCTCAACAGTTATCCCTCGGGACCTGATTCTGGTGTGGATCCTGTTCCCTATTGCCCCAGCTCTGGGAGATTAATAGAATGCACAGAAATGCCTCATGCAAAGATGAGCTTCCTCATCTGGGCTGTCTTCACAGAAGTCTTGCAAAGCCTTCTCAAGCATGGCATGGCAGTGCAGGGTGATGGGCAGCTGCATGGGGTGGTGATGTGTGCTGGCTGCAGCTGGCCTGGGACTGCTCAACTGGGGTCACCTGTCACTTCTCCCCGGTTAACTTTCCTGGGGCTTATAAGGGCATTTCATGTATTGCTTTAAAACACCCCCCCTGTTCCCATCTCACCAGCTTTCCCTGTCCTGATGGAGAGAAGAGAGTGGTCTCAAGCTTTCCATCCAAATTGCTGCACATCTTCCTAGCCTGATTTCTCTTAACTCATACTAAAGTAAGCCCTCTGTTTCAGTCATACTTCTCTCTCTCACACCATTTTTTTTCCAGGGTTGCACTTGTTTCTCCTGATAAGCAGAGCTGGAGGGGAGTCCTGCCTGATCAGAGGCTCTGGGAGTCTGCAGGGGCTTGCTGGAGGCTCACAGGCAGGTGGCAAGGTCATGCTGCCTGCTCCAGGTAAGGGGTGTTAGGGAGACAAACCAGGCTGTCAGAAGGGACATCTCAGGGGAATTGGCTTCTTCTGGAAATAGAAAAGCCCTCTTTCTCTGCAGGGTACCAGGAATGATCACTGATGAATACTTGGAAGTTATGGGTAGACTAAACACCGCATGTAGGAAACTCCCCATGTGAGTCACCAAGACATTTCCTTGTCACAAACCCCAGAAAAATGGAACAGCCTCATCCAGAAGGGATGTGCTGGGTTATAACCCACCATCAACTGAAGCAGCAAAGGGTGTGTCTGTCTCCAGGGGCCCACCAGTACCTGCAGCATCCCATCTCCAGAAAGGATGTTTTCCAGAGAAGAAATCCCATACTCTGCCAGGCACTGCTGACTTTCATCCCTGCAGCCCACCAGGTCCTGAGCTGTCCATTTCAAGGCGCAGGACATAGGCTTGTGTGTGGCTGCTCAAATTAAGTGCCATTTGTCACAGTGAGCCCTGCACCCACTTCATGGTCATCATCCTTTTGGCATGGCTAGGTGGGTAATGAAGAAATTAGGATACCTTAATTAGGATACCAAACAGGCCCATCTCATCTGATGCCTTGCATTAATTAGGGCCTGGGGAGAGTTTTCTCCACCTGATGGGTATTTAAAGTGAACTGTGTGGGTGGGAAGGGAGTGGACAGATGCTTGTGTGTTTGGCCCTGCTGGGCTACCATCCATCAACCACTCTGCAGGACCTGCTGGGGTGGCTCTAGCTGGCAGCAGGTGATGGGCAGGGGAACAGTGTGATGGGGTGAAGTGGGCATTGGTGGCAGGGGAAGGGGCTTTGCCAGTGAGACATGGGGATGCTTGAGAAGTTTTAAACAGCAACTAGACCTGGGATGAGTAAATTTGCTTTTTGGTCCTGTCACCTTTGCCATGTTAAACCCATGCTGAGCCATGGCTCGGACCTCATAGCAGCTGAACCATGATGTCAGAGGAGTAAGGCTGGTGCTGAGGAATTGGGGGTTGCATTTGATGACTTTTCCAGCTTGGCTCCCACCAGCCCCCAAGCATCCACAGGGTGTTTGGTTGGAGATCTCTGATGGTTTCCTGGCAGCAAATACCTGCACAAGCCGCGGGTAAAACAGTTCCTCTCTGGACTGTGCTTGACTGCTGCTTCTATCTGGGGGGTATCAAATGCAGAGTTCATCTCAGACCCTTCTCTGTGTCCTGAGATCTCCTGGGAGATATGCAGCCGGCAGGGTGGGGTGTCCGAATCGGCTGTACCTGCGGAGGCATGTTTCGGGAGCCACGGCAGCCCCGCGGGCTCCACTGGAGCTGGGAGCTGCAGCCCTTTGTCACCATCTAGTGGAAACACGCAGCCGCGACCAGGCACAGCCTGAACAGGGCCTTCGGGGACACGCTCCCCTCACATACGGCCTCTATGGGGGTGTTCCCCCCCCCCCTCCCGGACTGCTTGACCCATCTTGCCTGGCTTTTGGGACCCGCATGTGCCCCGTAGCCTCGCTCCCTCCCAGCGCTGGGCAGCAGGAGCCGTGCAAGATGTCGCTAGTGCTCCCAGACTGGGGACAAGCACAGGGGACAAAGCTCTGCTCTGCCAGAAACTGCAAATCCTCAGCAAATCCCTCCAGGGGTCTCCATTAAATGAGCTAAATTCTCTTTCACTGCGGAATTAGATCAACGCTCCCGAGCTGTAGATAGGCTACAACAAGATATGACCATAAAAGAACCTAAAATGCATTTACTCCACAAATGGAGCTGTTAAACCTGCTCTTCTGGCCAAATTATTCCTTGGTGATGATGCTCTGCAGACCTCCCTTGGCCCTGAAGTTTCTGGCGGTGCTTGCAGAGGAGTGGTGCTGTGCCGTGCCATTGGTACAGCCTTGCAATGTGGTGTGTCCCTGGAAAAAGGCTGGCCCTGCTGCCGCTCCGGCATCCTCCCACCCACTGCTAGGACTGCCCGGAGGTCCTGACCACAAGTGAGATAGAGGGAACAACCAGCCTAAATGCCAGTATCTGCAGTGCCCCAGCTACCTTCCTCCCCATGGCATCCCTGGTCCTTTACAGCCACAGTACCATCCGGCAGCATGGGGCCGTATCCAGACCCACATAATGGTGCACGGATTAACATGGTGCATGGATCAATGCAGTGCCACAGGCACTGTCATTTCTCACTCTTCCACATGAGTGCCATGCTCCTTCCACCAAATGCTGGGTCCTGCTGCAGCCTCAGAAGTGCCAGTGCCAAGGACAACCTGCCAGAGCTGATCACGCTGCTGGGAAAAGAGATGGAGCACAGGCCATACTGACATGTCTGCTGCCAGGGCGGGGAACCGAGACTGGCCAGCTGCCAGGCCAACTCTTTGCTGATCCCACTGCTGCCACTATGTTATTAGACACACACGGTGTCCTGGCTGCCAGAACTGCCCCTGGCTGAAGCAACAGTTGTCTCTTTCCCATGGCAAACCAACCCTCCTGCAGCATGGAGAGGAACCAAGGCCAGTCCCAGCACTGGCAGCAGAGCTGTATGAGCACTGCTAATACAGGATTTTGTTGCACCACGTGCAGGCACAGTAAGAAAGGAGCAATCAGGTCTTGTTTCAGACAGGTAAAAATTCCTGCCAGGCTTCTACTTCCTCCATCTCCATCACACTTTATCCTCATGGGCCACCCTGGGTGTGTGTTGCTGCTTCTCTTGAGCACTCAGGGACAGCTCCTGCAGCACAAAGCAGGTCACGAGCCAAACGTTGCTGTTTCACATGCAGAATCCAGCTGTCCTGTACAAGGGCTTTCCCCAAGTGGGATCCCCATCTGCCTGTGGATTTGAGCAGGGCTTGGGCATGGGCAGTGTGCCCCTCTGTTCCAGGTCCCTCACTCCCCATACTGGTTCCACAGGCTTACTCTTGAGAGGCTGACAGATCCCACCAACTCTCCTAGATCAGGTGCCCTCAGCTGTGGTACTGCCTGCCTGGAAACTGCCCCTCTTCACCCAGCAGAAGAGAAAGAGGCACTAAAGCAGCCTAGGAGCCAGGTATGTTGCCTCACTCACAGTGTGCCCCTTGATTCCAGGTGGCACTGAGCAACCCAGGCATACCTCCTCAAGGCCATCAGGACCATGCAGGACTGCATTAACTGAAAGCCTGGGTTGTTTGTGCTGGTGTTGTGGTTGGGGGTTTTTTTTTGTTTGTTTGGCTTTTTGTTGTTGGTGAGTTTTGGGGGGGTTTTGTTTTGTTTTTTTTTTCTTGCATTCCCCAAGTTAGAAGCTTCTCTCAAGCAGGCCTTAGAAGGGCAAACTGCTCTGGTCACACGTGTGAGTCAGGAGTCTGCAGGGGACACCACGTCTAAAGTGAGAGGGATGCAAGGCAGTGGGAAAGCCCCAGCAACAGAGGCCGCTCAGGTGCTTGGGGAACACCATGTCTGGCAGGGCAAGATAGCACTGAGCCCCACTGGCTCACTTAAAACAGGGATGCTTCTCTGAGGTCATTCCTACCCTGACTGTATAGCCACTGTTATAAAAGCTCCACAGGAAAAAAACTGGTGTCTTCTTTCAACGAATGAAGTAAAAACCACCCATCGGGCAAGGACAGGTTTATTTTTTTTCCTTAGCACTGGGCATTTTCTCCTCACCAGCAGCCAGTGGAGCATGGCAGCTGCAGTGTGCTCCTGTGCCAACTCCAGCAGCTGCACAGCGACTAGCTCCTGAAGATGCTTCTTCAAACTATCCACGGGGGCCCAGTGCCTCCTGAGGGTCGCGGAGGTGATGCCGGGGGGACGTGGGGGCGGAGGCAGCTCTGGGGAAATCCCAGCCTCTTCCCTTTGCCAAGGCAAGTAAAAGGCAAAGGCGTGCTCAGCCCAGCTCCACCCCAGGAGCCGAGCTGCCGCAGGGCCGCCCTGGGAATCCGGCCCCGGCGCCGCGTACAGCGGCTTCAGGATCGCTCCTGGCGCCGGGACCCCCGAACTCGGCTGCGGGACCCCCGGGCCAGCTCCACCACGTGGCCCGCCCACCGCCACGTGCTCCGCCGCGGCCCCGGCCACGCCCACCCCCCGCTAAGCTCCGCCGCCCAATCAGGGCGCAGGCGCCGAGCTGACGCCTTTTCATTGGCTATCGCCGATTCCTCCCGGGTTGGCAGTGCGTCCCCCGGCTCTCGCCCCCCACCTCATCGAGTCTCTCTCTCTCTCTGGCGGCTGTAACGCGCGTCCCTGTTGGCTGATCGCAAAGCACTGGGGATTGGCGGAGGGGCTCGAAGGGCGGACGCGGCGATTGGCCGGCCGGCGCTGCGCACGCGGCGATTGGCTACAGCGGGGGCGGAGGGGGCGTGGCGAGGCGCAGGGCTAGGCAAGCGAGCGGAAGGGGCCTGCGCTCGTTCTTTCGTTTCAGTCCCCAGTCCGGTTCGCCAGCGCATCGCCGCCGCTCCCGCCGACCGTCCGGGGCCCACACCACTCCTGGCCGCCGCCCCGCCGGACGTGCCCGCCCTTCTCCTGAAACAGTTCGGCCGCCGTCCGTGCGCCGCCCGGCACCGCCGCCATCATGGTGAAGATCGCCAAGGTGAGGGCGCCGGGCGGGGCCGCGCTCCGCCGCCGGGCGGGAAGCGAGTGGCCGCCGCCATGGCGGGGCGGACGGGCGGAGGTGGGGGGGGACGAGTGGGGGAAAGGGAGCCGGGCCGCCTTCCCGCCGCCGTCTCCTCAGGCCGCGTGACGGTTTCCAGGCCTCCCCTCCCTCACCGTGAAGATGGCGGCGAGGGGAGGGGCCGCGCTCTCGGTGGGAGCGGTTTCAAGCCTCCCCGCGTCCTGTCGCCTTCTCCATGTTGCCGCGCTCGGGAGGCCCGTCCCCACTCGGGGGACCGGGGTGTGGACGCGGGGGAAAGGGGGGTTTGTGGTGTGTGTGAGTGGGAGGGTGGTTGGGGGTACCTCGGCGCGCGCCTCGTGCGAGCGCGCGCCGCCCGGGGAGGGGCGGGGCTACGCCGGGCTCGGAGCCACGTGGTGCGGCGGGGAGAGCGAGCACGTGGGAGCGCGGGGAGCCCCTGGCCCGCAACGGGGGCCGGCCCGACACCCCCACCGGGCCCGCCACCCCCGGCTCCCCATGTCCGTTGTGTCCCGTCCGCCCCGGCAGGGCTGCGCCGGCCTGTTGGGCGCCGCGGGGCCAAGCGGAGCGGCCACGTGGTTGGCACAATTGTCCGCCGGTGGGAGCCATCGCTGATGGCGGGAGCGCTTCGGGGCGTGAGTGTGCTGGTAGCTGCCCGGCGAAGAAGTGAACGCCGTCTAACAGTTCCCTGTGTCTTTCAGACTCCCAAGAATCAGATGAAGCAGAAAAAAATGGCGCCTCCCCCAAAAAAGGTCGAGGAAAGCGAGGAAGAAGAGTCCTCTGAGCTAGACGAGAGCAGCGGAGAGGAGGTGATCAGTCTAGAAATGAAGTCGAAAATACACGTTACAAAAGTGTCGTGAGGGGGGAAGGCTACAGAGCATGGGACAGAGAATCACCATGAATAAGCAGTTGGTGTTTCTCTGTGGCTAAAGAATTAAGGGAAAAGCAATGTGTGGAAAACTAGCGGAGCTGCTAAGCCTGTGCTTCCAGGATTTGGAGAGGCTGCTGGCACTTTAAAGCTATCATGGTACTCATGAGCAAGTGGATAATTAATTGCTCTCCTAGAGCATTACCAATAAATGATTTGATTTATCATACACAAATAGTATGCAAGGCTACAAGTTCAACCTGCTGAATGCTTCTGGGGAGGTCACTGCTTCAGGACTGGGGAATTTGGGGATGCTTTCATGTTCCAAAAGTAGTCCATTGAAAAATACAGAAAAGCTAGTTTTGAGCTTTACTAATTCAACATAATAGGCAGTTAAGGTCATTCCACAGAAACCAAGTTTGTCAGAAGGATATTCTGTAGACTGCAGTTCCTATATATTCCTCTGACCTGAGAGTAATAGTTCAAAGGGCCAGTATGAGAATCTTACACTAATATGTATTTCAGATGATTCCTCAGAAGAAGCAGCAAAAAGCAGCAGCTACTCCAGCCAAGAAGGCAGCTACTCCAGCCAAGAAGGCAGCTACCCCTGCGAAAAAAGCAATTACACCTGCCAAGAAGGCTGTGGCTACTCCAGCTAAAAAGGCTGTTGCTCCGTCACCTAAAAAGGCCGCTGTCCTAACTAAAGGAGCAAAAAATGGAAAGAATGCCAAGAAGGAAGAGAGTGAGGAGGAAGATGAAGATGATGAGGAAGATGATGACGACGATGAGGAGGAGGAGGATGATGATGAAGATTCTGGTAAGTTATTTTTGAAATCTGTTCGTCCGTGTATAAGTTGACTGTCAAGTAACTGAATTTGATCAAGGACTTTAGGAATTAGAGGCTTAGTATAATTTAATACTTGCAATGGGGGATTCATTGATTAAAAGGTGGGGAGTTGGTGAAGTTTGAAGGAGAACCTGGGCTGCAGCTGCATTACATGCAGCATGTGAAGCATCTTCTAGCTTCCCAATTGTTCTTTCCCCAACTTTGTCAAAACCTGTGAAGCCAAGTACTTGCTAGTGAAGTTTGAAGGCCAAGTGATGTAGGTTAATGCTCTGCTGTTGGTGCAGATGAGGAAGAGGAACCACCAATGCCTGTGAAGCCCGCAGCTAAAAAGCCTGCAGCAGTACAAGCCAAAAAGCCTCCAGTTGTGCCGGCAAAGCAAGAATCTGAAGAAGAGGAGGATGAGGAGGATGATGAGGAGGAGGATGATGATGATGGTATGTGGGATTTAGGAAAACTTGGTGTGACTCTTTAAAAAATAATTTATTAGACTATGTTGAAGTATAAGGGAGCCAGAGTGGTCATAACTGAATGGATTAGTGGGAGTGATGGCAGAGCGTGTGTTGTCTCCATTTAGTGCCCAGCTGATTTTGGCTGGCTGCTATCACCTATCAGATGTGGCTGAGTGCCTGTTTATTTCCCAGTTGCTCATAAAACTTTCCCTCCTGGGGAACAGGCACTGCTTTTTAATGCAGTAAAGCTTGAGAGGAGGGGCAGCCTTTATAAACACTACAAATACATTAAACTGCTTTCCTGAGTACGTACAAACTTAAGGCATGAGAAACACTGAGTTCACAAGTTTTTCTTAGTTCCAAATGGGGCTTAATTTTGAACATGTCTTGATCTTATGCTCAACTTGTTTCAGAATCTGAAGATGAAGCCATGGACACAACCCCTGTTCAAGTGAAAAAACCTACTCCAGCAAAGGCTGCACCAGTGAAAGCTAAGGTGGACTCTGAAGATGAGGAAGATGAAGATGATGATGAGGAGGAGGATGATGAGGATGAAGAGGAGGAAGATGAAGAGGATGCTGAGGAGGAAAGTGAGGATGAAAGTAAGTCAAAATATTTTTTGAGACCATAGCTCTCCAATAACAGGAAAGGTGTCTGAGTAAAACATTTGCCCTTGTATCACAGTCCCTTGGGCTGAGGAACAGTTGCTGTAGTGACACGGTCAGCTGTATGGCTGGTGCAAAGATGAATGGCCCTGTATTGATCCAGTGTAGGAAAAGCTGGTTTGTACTTTTGTTTTCAGTGTTGTTGTTTGTTCTTTTATAATAGAACCTGTCAAGGAAGCACCTGGAAAGAGGAAGAAAGAAATGGCCAGTAAAAGTGCACCAGAGGCCAAGAAGAAGAAAACAGATGGTAAGTGGCATGTGCTCATCAAATGATAGTTATGGGATGGACTGTTGCTGGACTGATGGGTGGGGCACATAACTGTAAAGGGACAGGATGAGGATGTTAGGGGTTTTTTTTTACTGCACAAATGATGATGATAAGGGACTTAATACTGATCTATGATGTCACTTTTGAGCAGAAACTGATGTGCAAAAGCTGTCTGAAGTCTGGCTTCCAGTTCTTAAAAAGAAACAACAACTTGATTATATTTTCATTTAAAGGCCCCACTTCGTCTTTCTCTGTCTTTGTTGGAAATTTGGTCTCCACCAAGGATTATGAAGAACTGAAGACTGGCATCAGAGAATTCTTTGGGAAGAAGAATATTGAAGTCTTAGATGTCAGAATTGGTGCTTCCAAGTGAGTTCTATCAGTAGAATTTTCCTGCATATTTCTTTAAATTTACAGTAATTTATTTGGAGAGTCATAAGTCTGCTGGTGCTGGGATGGTTGCTTTATAGTGTGTGGAAGCTGGGAGAGGCACAGTACTGATTAGGGTATAATACTTGCCTGGCTTGCAGCTTTTTCATACAGTATCTCCCTAAAGGGAAAACTACTACTTTAGTCTAGAGCTGTCTCTGTGGGCCAGTTTGCATTTATTAACTGACTAGCTTGACCACTGAGGACTTCTCTTCTTCTGGGCTCCTGTTCATGTTCTGTGCTACTAGAGGTAGATGAGCTTAAATAGTAAGGTTACTCTTCTTTCAGGCGATTTGGCTATGTAGACTTCTCATCTGCAGAAGATCTGGATAAAGCTCTCCAGCTAAATGGAAAGAAGTTAATGGGTTTGGAAGTCAAACTGGAAAAAGCAAAGAGCAAGGAAACAATGAAAGAAAATAAGAAAGGTATGTCCTGTAACTCTGAATACCCTTGCACATTAAAGAAAAGTTGTCATAATCAGGCCTTGGAGTTAGCTGTGCAGTGTTAGTAGTGGCCACAATTCTGCTCTTTTAAGGCAGAGTCTGGTTTGGGCCCTGTATCATAAACAGTTATTCAAATGCTACAGATAGGCAAGTTCAGGCTGGAATATCTGGAAACGTGTTCCCAAGAAATAGTGCATACTGGGGGGCCTGAGGAGGAAACATACCTCTTTCTGAGGCTTTAGGACCTGTTTTCTGAACTTGATGCTCTTGAGAGGTATGGTGGCTACCTAATTAACTGTCACAATAGTTGCTTTTTCAGCTTCTGAAAATTGGAATGCTTATTGGGGTTCTTCATCTGCTGGATCAACTGACTGATTCTCACTGAACTGGCACTGTAGATGAGGGGATTTTTAGCTGGTAATGTAAAAATAACTGTTCTCTCCTTGCAGAGAGAGATGCCAGAACACTGTTTGTGAAGAATCTTCCCTACCGCTTAACTGAGGAAGAGATGAGAGAGGTGTTTGAAAATGCACTAGAAATCCGAATAGTAATGAACAAGGATGGGAACAGCAAAGGGTATGTAGCTGAGAGGGGTGTTGGATGTTTGCTCTTCCTCAGACTTCTGGCATATTTTGATAAGCTCGTGTGCATTTAACTACCATAAGGAACCTGCTGCACTAGGTGTACTGAAAATGCTAATTTTTGAAGCATTTTTCTTCTACATCTTCCATTCATGAACCTAGTTGTTCCTGGAAGGAGGCATTTGCTTATGTTCTTTTTTTGTGTGTGTGTGTGCTGTAGGATGGCCTATATTGAATTCAAAACGGAAGCTGATGCAAACAAAGCTCTGGAGGAGAAGCAGGGCTCAGAGATTGATGGTCGTGCCATGGTCATTGACTTCACTGGCGAGAAGAGCCATCAAGACCATCAGAAAGGTACTTTTCCAGTACCAATAACATACACACAAATGACATTTGGGATTTAATTCCACTGTTTCAGGAGTTTGCTAGTAATAGAGCAACTTGAAGCAGTGCAGAAAAAACTGTAAGGTATCAAGAAGGGACCTTTTGCCAGACTCGTGCTCTACATCCTATAGCTTTTCTTGTGCCTACTGCATGTTTTGGACAAGAGGGTCAACTAGTCTAGCTGACCAAAACAGTGTTGCACCTGGCCTTGTGCCTCACCTTGAAGTGAGTAACGGGCAACAATTCTCATCCTAGGGAAGGTCTTGTGACTAGAGCAAGAGAGATCTCCTCCTCTAAACCTGCACTTAGAGCACTGACTTTTCTCCATAGGAGGTGGTGGTGACAGGGAGTCGAAGACCCTAATTGTCAACAACCTCTCGTACGCTGCTTCAGAAGAGACTCTCCAAGAACTGTTCAAGAAAGCTTCTTCCATCAAGATGCCACAGACAAACCAGGGCAGGCCCAAAGGGTATGTTGTGCCTTTATCCTGGTTCCTGAGTTGGCATTGCAAGCAACTTGCCTCTGAGGATGCTTTGTGCTCCCAGGCTGACTGAGATCTTCCTCTGCAAATAGGTACGCGTTTGTAGAATTTCCCACTACGGAGGATGCCAAAGAGGCGTTGAATTCCTGTAACAACACAGAGATTGAAGGCAGAGCAATCAGACTGGAATTCAGTTCACCAGCATGGCAGAAAGGGAACATGAACGCAAGAGGAGGATTTAATCGTAAGTGTTCCATGTTTGATCATTTGACCTTGGGACAGTTGCAGCAGTTTACCATCCAGGCAAACTTGGGGCTGATTTTAAAAAAAAAAACAACACCATAAATAACAAAGCCAAACAAAACTCAATAAAAACATGCCTGTGGAGTGAAAGACTTGCATCATAAGTGAGTGTGCTGGAGATGATGATTGATTATCTGAAATGCTGATGAAACTATTGCTTAAGTCCTCTAGATAGTCAAGTGCTGATCCAGCAGTCTGTCCAGTTAGCATCCCTACTGATAAGATGCAAGCATCTAGTAAAAGAATTTTTAAAACCCCAAAACACTGGAAATAGAGAAGAGAGTTATTTGACAGTGCCAAGTTAGCTGATGAAGATACTTTGCTGTCAGGTTCAAACTGCAGTCTTGAAAAAGTTTTCAAGGACTTTTAAGTGCCTGAGCTGTTACTTCACAACAAATCCCTTAGCTCTGTGAGATGTTCTAAGAGCCAGTAGTGCAAGCTGGACATGATGATTAAAAAAATTATGGTTGCCTTGATCAGGCTTAGTGATCTCTATATTCTCTTCTGTAGAGCAAAGCAAAACATTGTTTGTCAGAGGCCTTTCTGAAGACACCACAGAGGAGACACTAAGAGAATCATTTGAAGGCTCTATAAGCGCTCGAATAGTCACAGACAGAGACACTGGATCATCTAAAGGGTATGTTAAATATCACCTGGAACTAGTTTAGTTGCTAGGAAAAGCCTCCCTTTAACTGGTGTATGCAGTGTGGGGTGGGTTCTTTGAAGCTGGTAAACTGCATGGAAGCAGAGAACGAGCTTTACAGCTCCACTCTGGCTCTCTTCATGGAGGGCAGCATGTGCTCACTTCTCAATGAGCTCCTTCCTGCCGACAGATCTGTGGCAGCTGATGGATTCGCACGAGAAGAATATTAACTGTTCAGTCCTGGCAAACTCACAATGAGAGCTACATCGATTGTGATGAGCCACTGCTGTTCTACAAGGGTCCCGATCCCTGTGTGGTTGGGGAAATGCAGGGGTGTGTTTCCCGAGGGATTGCAATCGAGTACCTCTAGGTGGTGCTGCAGCATGTGACAAGAGTTTGACTGTCTTTCTCTTAACCTGCTTTCCTAGGTTTGGATTTGTAGACTTCAGCTCTGCAGAAGATGCCAAAGCAGCTAAAGAAGCCATGGAGGATGGAGAGATAGATGGAAACAAAGTGATCCTTGATTTTGCCAAGCCAAAGGGTGAATTTCAGCGTGGTGGTGGATTTGGTGGTCGTGGCGGCAGAGGAGGAGGCCGAGGAGGAAGAGGTGGATTTGGTGGCAGAGGTGGTGGCAGAGGATTTGGAGGTAAGAAAAGGAAAATGCTGCTGTTGTAAAGGGGGCATGCTCAAAATTTAACTTGAAACCATTCTTGGGATTGTGGTGTGGTACCACCTTATGGTGCTTTATGTGAATTTATTTTTCTGCCCTCTTCCAGGCTGGGTTTAGAGGGACAGTGCAGGGGTATCTGTAACTCTGCTTCTTGTAATCATTTTCTTTCTAGGTAGAGGAGGTGGCTTCCGAGGAGGCAGAGGAGGAGGTGGAGATCACAAGCCCCAAGGGAAGAAGATAAAGTTTGAATAAACTTCCCCTTTCCTTTCTTCTGCTCTCTGAGACTATCTGAAAGGACTCCGGGGGTTTTTATTCTCCACTGATCTTGGCGGAGCCTTTGGAGGACATTCCAAGATGCGAAGCAGTACTGGGAGCCGCTTGGAAGATACAATTTTCATTTCAAGGAAGAGAGCGCAAGCCACTTTGACTGCTTGCCTGTTCAGATGAACTTTTTTAAAAAAACGAGTGATAGATGTGGGAATTTACCCCTTGTCTGTGAGTTGTCTTGAATTTATAATGTTTTACCCATGTACAAAAATATTTTTTTCCTATAAACTTCTGTAGCATTTTTGCTGTAAAAATGCAGAATGTTTTATCATTTGTGCTTCAGCACCCTGTCTTGGACAGATTAAAGGACCTAAACTGGTTCGTGTTACTTCTGTGACGCTGCATGAAGGATGAAGGCAGGGCTGTGAGCCTTCTGTTAAGGTTGTTACAGGTCAGAGGCTGCCTAGGGGGTCCTGCTTCTGCTCCAGCCTCTGAATCTTCCCCACCCTGTGTGTGCTGTGCTGGGACTGCTTGCAGGAAAGAATAGGGGAGAGGGATACAATGGCCCAAAACCTCAATTTAAAAAAAAAAAAAATACATCTGTGTAATGTTGCATGCTTGCTCTTTGCTTTTTTTTTTTTTACTGGTTTGGTAACCTCCTCAGTAAAGCAGATCTTGTACCAAGGCCCTGCAGCTCTGTCATACTCCCATATCCCCTGCCTCTTTGTCCTTTATTCCAAATTGTCTCCTCTTGGAGTTGTCTTTAAGTGTGAAGCATATATAACGTAAGGTGGGCTCGGGGCCAAATGCCTGCTTTCCACTGTTCTCTCAGGCTTGGGGTAGGTGTAATTGCCCCTGACAGGGGCAGGAACATGCTTGGTCCTGCCCCCCCCCCTTGGCAGCAGTTAATGGCTTCTTGGCTGGTGGAGGATGATGCTGCTTTTGAGTGACTGCAGCACAGGGGCAGCTGCAGTTTTGGGCAGCACTGGCTGGAGAGCGGTGTTGCTGTTAAAGCCACCCCTGTCCTCCAAGTGTCACCTGCCCATCTTGGTGGAAGGTCCTTTGCCAGCCTGACCTGGGCTTCATGTTCCCAGCTACTGGGCAGTGACCTCACCCTCAGCTCTGCCTGTGGCTGCAGCCAGCTCCCCCCTTTCATGTTGCAGCAACAGGAGGAGTGCATTTTATGCCTGTGCAGTGCCCTGCAGCCCCTCAGCCCCTGCTGTGCCTGCTCTCCATGTACCTTCCGACGTCCAGGGGAAGGAAAAGGTTTCTCTACAGGTAAAATGGTTTGTATGAAACTGGAGGGCGAGCGGTTGCTGTTGTCCTGAAGGTGCTGCTGGAGCCCCTCGAGCATGGCCAGCTCCTCTCCCCGCTTCGGGCATCAGCCATTTTAGAGCTGCCGCCCGAGCCCCGGCGGCAAATGGGCGGCGGTGTCGGTGGCAGCCGCCAGGGGGCAGCACCGGCCCATGCTCGGCGGGGCCGCGGGGGGGGGAGGTGGGGGAGGCCCAGCGGAGGCCTCAGCAATGGCGAGGGGCCCCGAACCGCTCTGCTCCGCAGACAGGCTCAGCCAGTCGGCGTTGTGCAGCCTGGAAAAGAGCAGGCTGCAGGGAGACCGTATTGGGGCCTACAGTATTTAACAGGGGCTCACAGGAAAGATGGGGACAGTCTTCTTATCGGGGCTGTTGCAACAGGACAAGGGGCGATGGTTTTAAACTGAAAGAGAGAGATTCCGACTAGATAAAAGGAAGAACTTTTTTTTTTTTTTTTTTTTTCCAATAAGGGTGGTGAAACGCTGGCCCAGGGTTGCCCAGAGAGGTGGTCAAAGCCTTATCCCTGGAGACGTTCCAAGTGAGGCTGGACCAGGCTCTGAGCACCTCCTGTAGCTGCGGCTGTCCCAGCTCCCTGCAGGGTGGTTGGACCAGATGGGGTCCTTTGCAACCCAACCCCTTCCATGTTCCTATGGATATGTGCAAAGGGCAGGCAGGGCCTGCAGAGACCTCCCCTGCTTATGTGGGAAGGAGGCTGAACAAAAGGATTTAGGGCTGCAGGATCCTTCCTATCCCCTGTCCCTATCACTCAGCAGTCCTGCAGTCAACCTCAGCCCGGTCCTGTAGGGCCCAGTTCCACTTTCACACCAGAACATGGGTACTGCTTCCACTCTAGGACCTTGGGTCCCGGGCTGGAGCATTTTCTCACACCCTGGTACACTGCAGAGGAATACCACAGTGGAGGAAGACTCCCGAGTCACAGTTGCAGAGGGAAAAGGCAGGAGTGTCCAAAACTGTATCCATTCAGCATTTGCCTTTTGTCTCCTGTGAAATTTTTCTTGCCATGGGGAAGCTGGCCCTGGTGGCAGTTGGTCCAGCCTGTAAAGTCCAGCATGTCCTGGTCTCCTAGCTGGCCTCTCCACAGCTGAGCCTGGCGTCAGCCCAGAAACCCCATCCTGCAGTGCCCCAACAAAGATGAGTCCCATGGGTTCATTGACTGCTTTCCTTTTCACCCCAGGCAGGTGCAAACTTGACATGATTTAATCCCTGCAGCTGTATCTTGCCCTGCTCTGGGGTCACTGCTGACCCATGGCATGTGTATCCCATTGCACTACGGCCAGGAGATGTGTCACCCTGTGGTGGTACTTTGGCTGGGGGAAAAAAAAGACAGTGAACAAGGTCCTGCCATGGAGAGAGTGGCAGGGGCAGCAGTTTTATCTCCGTCAGTGTGAGGAGAGGGTGTTTGACAAGACAGGTGAGTTTCCAAATATGAGGTATGGAGCTCCTCGCTGCAGGGCACCAGGACAACGTGAGATTTAGTTGGGTTTGAAATGCAGATGGAGGAGTGCATGGAAAAGAGAAAATATCTGCTGACCCTTGTTAAACACCATGCCAGGCTCCACCAGAAAGCCATTCCAAGCCAGAGCAGGGCAGCCACAGCCCCCAAATGCCCACTCCAAGCAGTGGCTTTGCTACCGTAACCCATTACCGGGTTTCATTCCCAACCAGCCAGGCTGTTCTGGCCAGCAGAAACCTGCTAGCAATGACACGAGGTGAGGGCTGGGGTTGTTGGTTTTTGTTTTTTTTTTTTTTTTTTCTTCTCCTTCATCTTTTAACCTTTATTTAGAACCTAGAATATTCACCAAATCTACAAGGTTTCTCTGTACAGGTCCCACCAGGTGAAGAGCAACACTGAGATATTTCTGCATGCAGCCCTGGCTCACCACACATATTGCTACGGAGAGCGAGAGCCGTCCCTGCGTATAGGATAAATATACCTAAAGTACTGTACCTGACATAAATTACGGAGGTGTCAATTTGGAAAGTATTTCTGAACTCGCTCCCACTGGAAGGAGGGAGGGGACGGGTAAGTGAAGGAGTGTTGTGTGCTGCCTAAGCCCAGTGGGCACCAAAACCACTCGGGGCTCTGCTGGCACCTGTCTCAAGGACACGGTGCCACTGGGTGCATTTTAACTCAAATTTCACAGTATTGCCACCAGCTCGGTACCAACGGGTGAGCCCTGAGCAGCAACGGGCTCTGTCTCTTCCCTCCTTTTCAAATCTGCATCTTGTCTGAGCAGACGAGGGACGTTTGCTGAGCAGTGGTGCGGTTTGGCATGAAGGTGCCTTTTTTTGGCTGGTTTATGCCATTTTTTTGTTTGTTTTCTAACCTGGGGGAACGTACAGACTTGAAGTAAATGTAACAGGCCCCTTTCCAAAACACATTAAGAAAAGGAAAGAAATAAAAAAAAAAAAAAAAAAGGCACTGCACAGGGGGACCTTTGAGGTAGTCAAATTTTTTTCCTTTCAATGTCTGGCACCAGAGAGGGGGAGAGTGAGAGAACGAGAGCAAGAGCACACACATGTGCCCATGTTTCACTGTGTGTGGTCAGAGTCATGGATGTGGCCATGTCCTCCAGTCGCAGAGCCAGCGGGGTGTGCAAGCCATGCGCACAGGGACAGCTGCACACAGAGCCCCTGCCTGGCAGCTGGCACAACGGTGCCTGTGCACCTGCGGGGCTCTGCATGGGGCTGGGGCTCTGCTCACGCCTGCAGTCGGTGGCTGCAGAGCATCCACCGCCACTGCGTGGCTGAGTGTCTCTGCTGGGGTGGGCTTCCATCACAGCAGCTGTCTCAGGGCTCCCCTCACCAGCTGAGTCCAAAGCATCCCCAGTATGGGGGTCATTGTCCCCCACCAAAGCAGCTTGCCAGGGCAACAAGCACCTGGGATGCCTGCACCCAAGCTGGGATCCCAGGTGTGACAAGCCCTTGGGCTGCTCCTGCTGGGGGTGACCAAGTTTCTCTGCTGCTTCCTTGGCCATGGGCAAGGGCAGCCTGCCCTTGTCTCTTCCCTTTTCTGTCAGGAGGAGCAAATCCCTAAGGAATTTTGTCCGGGTGCATTCCTCGGAGTGCACACACAGTGGGGCTGGCAGAGGGGCTGGGGAGCCAAGCACAGCCTGGGATGGTCTGGGACCCTCTGTCAGAGACAAAGACCCCAATACCTGACTGCCTGGCTGGAACCCTAATGGGAGGTCAGGGCTGGTGAGGTTCAGCCTCAGCAGAGAGCCCCTTTCCTCAGCTGTGCAGTGGGGACACAGAGAGGACTCTGTAAGGATGAACCCAATGTGCACAGGATCACTGCCACCAAAACCTTGCATGGAGGAGAAATTTGAGATAATAAAAGCCCTTTGACTTTTGAGTCATGGAGCCCTCACACTCTTGTAAACCACTCAGATCCCTTGAAGCAGCTTCCCTGGATAGCCAGACCCTGAAAAGCTCAAAAAAATGCCTGTGCCACATCCCTCCCTACCTCCCCCATCCCACCATTCATCATGGTCAAGTTGGTGGAGGTGGTACCTAAGGGCAGAGCTCAAACTCTTTGCCCACTCTCACTTTTTCTCTCTCTTCCCCTCTCCCCATTGTGTGCTAGATTTGTTGTTGTTTTTTTTTTTTTTCTTTTTCTCTATTCTTTTTCAGCAACCCCCAACCCAGCTGGAGATAAGTGAACCACATTACAGTACAGAAACAAACACTATGTCAAACCCTGCCCGCGAATGCAGTGTCTCTGCCCCCCTCACCCCAGAGGGAGATGCCCCCGAAGGACTTGTGTGCCACCAGCAGAGGCTCACCCCATCCTGGAGCAGGGATCAGTTGTCCCAGCCCCTCCAGTCCCAGCTCTCCAGAGAGCCTGAGCTAAAGGACGTTGAGTTTTCTTGAACATGTCAAGTTACTATGGACTAAGTCCCACATTTGGAGCAAGTCTGGAGGCAGCAGTTTATGAACCACCAACATACTCCGGAAAAAACATGGCTCTTTGTTCATCTTGCTGTTCTTGTTCTTCACTATGCCAAAAGTTTTGAAGCCCTCGTGACCAACAGGTGATACTTTAAGGACCTCCAGGCACATACCTAGAAAGACATCGTCAATGGGGTATAGCTCCAGTGCCTCCGAGGTCTTGTGCAGCTTCTTGGCCAGGGATCCATCCATGATGAAGCCCCCACCCCCTGCATAGGGTGGGTAGTTGTTTTTGTTGTAGAGGGCACTGGGAATGTAGTACTTGTTCTCCTTCTTCCGGATTGGCTTGGCCTTGTAGAGGACATCCCCCACAAAGAGGTCCTCTCCCTCCTTCTTGTCCTCCAGGAACTCCAGAATATTGCTGGGACTCACAAAGACATCATCGTCACCTTTGAAGATGAAGCGGACACTGTCGCAGTAGATGTTCAGCCACTTCAGGAAATGGACCTCTTTGAGGGTTAGGTTGAAGAAGCTGTCCAGGAAATCCCACTGCAAGATGTCCCCGTAGATGCGGTTCTCGTAATCCAGAAGTTTCTGGTAGTTAGCTCTCTCCTCCTCCTTGGAGGCAGTGCCTAGCAAGAACAGTGTCCTGATCCTCTTACCCTCCACCTCCTTCTCCTGGCCCCAGGTCCTCCGGATGGCCTCACGGCGGTCATGCTGTGTGATGATAGACTTGACTACGATGAGCAGGTAGACATCCCCACTGCATTTCTCAGGGTGGTTGATCAACATGGGGAAGTAGCGGCAGTGACGATAGAGCAGGAACTGCTGGAAGTTGGGCTCCAACCCTTTGAACCAGTCCATCTTGCTGAAGTTCTGGTTGGCCGAGCAGTTGGTAGTGGTAACATCCCAGGATTTCACTTGCTTTGTTGTCACGCTCTCCTCCTCCTTCACAGGAGCTTTCTCCTTCTTGCTCTTCCAGAAAGTGTTGGTGATGGAGAAGGCATTGTCTCTCTTCTGTGTTTTCAAGGGATCCAGAGGGGGCAGCTCTTTCTGCTGCTGGCCCTGCATGAACTGGCTGGGGGCCATTCCCCGTTGCAGCACTGTCACTGTGATCACCAGCAAGAAGGAGAGGCAAACTGTTTTGTAGACGGTCTTCTTCCTGAAGGGATGAGACAGAGGGGGTTAAGGAGAGGAAACTGCAGGCGGTGAGAGGTTTGCCTGCAAAAGCACCTCCTGGAGAGGTCATAGGATGCTCATAATCCATGTCCTATCACCTTATGACAGGCAGCAGTCTTGTGGGAAGAGCTACAGGACACCTCCACGCATGCTCTTCACACCTGCATCTTGCTTGTGGAGTGTCTCTGGGGCCACACTTACCCACAGGGACAGGCACAAGGCAACTGGGAGGTGGATGCAGTGTCACCTGGTAACCCCATATCTGCACAAGGGGATGGGAAGGGTTCACAGTAAAGAAGAAAATGTGGAGAGAGAGGGAGAGAGAAGTCAGTATGAAGTCAGTATGACAGCTTCAGCAGAGCAGCTGTTTTGGAGGAAAGGCCCAAGGGGAATCCTGGGCCAACCCAGCCACCTGAAAATTGCAGTTTCAGAGAGCAGAAGGGAATTGTCTTTTCCACGGAAGCATTGGCTCCAACACACTGTAGTATTGCCCATGGCCCCAGGCTGGCATCACCAGGTACACAACCCTGAGAAAACAGAGCTGGGAAGACCACAGGGGACGACACAGAACAGGCAGTGTGGTTTCAGTTCAAAACAGCAGATGAGGACAGAAAAATTACTATTTGAGACAAACTAAGTTTCAGTGGGGAAAAAATGTTCCTAAGTCTGCATCCACCTTGGGAAGCTGCATTTCTGGTGTTTTGGACAGTTCTTGGCACCTGCTGCTTCACTGCGTGGTGGTAAAGATGGAGGATGCACCACTGGGGATTTGCACTTCAGTTCACAGGTCTGGCAGCAGATTTTTCCTAGTCTGCAGCAAACCAGATATTGGCATGTGCAGGGTGTCTGAGGGACTAGAGGGACTGGTGGTGGTAGATCAAACCCAGCCCCTTTGTGGGGCCATCCTACTGCTCACCCCTGCTGCCGACCCATCACCTGGGGAAGCCACTGGCTCATGGGACACTCCCTGGAGCTTGCCTGAGGGCTTGAGATGGACCTTTCTCTGGTTCTAGGGACAGGGGGAAGGCTGCACCCAGAGATGACTGATGCCCCCAATACCCCCCCCCCCCCCCCCCCCCCCCCCCCCCACGCTTGTCCACACAGATAAAGGTGGTTTTTCACCCTGCTGCTGTGGAGAAGAGGAACTCCCTGCTTTGCCCATCTGCATTATGTTGTCCCTGAGTACCTGTCTCCTATTCACAGATGGCACATCTGCTCCAATTTCCTCTGGCCACAGTCCTGCTTGCTCCAGCTGCCCTGGGCCATCTCCCCGTGCAAATGAGTACTGGGCATGGGGCAGCAGATGGGCTCCACATGCCCATGGAGGTCCCAACAGCTTCCCAAGGGCAGCCCAATCTCCAGCTGCTCCCATGCAGAGGGGACACACAAAGTGTTTGGTGGCCCCCAAAGCCCCTTTCCCTGATGTCAGGTGAAAGAGACCTCAGCTGGGGAGACAAAGGAGATGGCTGTGGCACAAGTGACACAGTTCCCCTGTGCCATCCTCTTGGTGACAAGAGCCCAAGTGCCACCTGTCAGGGACAGCCCTCAGCCTCCCACTCCCCATAAGAGCCAGAAAGAAATCTGAAACGTTTAACCCAAGTAATTTGCAAAGAGCCAAAAAAAAAAAAAATATTCCCAAAAAAAGGCCTTGAAAATTTTAAATTCTCCTGGCTGGACTGTGATCACCACCACCAGGGTTTTGGGACACAGGCTGCACCTGCTTGGTGGAACACCCCTATGCCCCTCGGGCTCCCCAGGGCAGGGGACAGAGTTGTTTTTGGGGACTCAGGCCACACTGAAAAGCAGGAGCCCAAAATAGGAACCAGGGCAACCAGGAGCTTTTGGGAGCTCCTGTCCCTAGCTTCGCCCTCAAGCACAAAGAACTTTTCAGCCCTGCATTTACGTGGGAGAACTGTGATCACCAATGTGGACTGTGAGAGCCAGTGTGGAAATAAGTAATTACAGGCAAATGGACAGATATCCCCTGTCTGGTTTTATGTGTGGCCACTCATCTGAGACTGATGAGGGAGCAGTTCTGATTAGATCTCACCATTCCCTTAACCCTCTCCAGCCCTGGCCAAAGATCTCTGAGGTTGTTCTTAAAACCCCTTTGGTCTGATACAACTTTAACCCTTGGGCAGTTTAAAACCTCTTACCAGTAGCTGGCACCGAGGCAGAAATAACCCGAATTATCCCTTCATAGTAAGTCAAATTGCACCAATCCCACCCTGACACCCCAGCCTTGCTTCCATCCCATCCCACCTTTGCACTCCCTACCACTCCAAGGCCAACACATGATAAAATACCCAGCCTGAAGCATGGCCAGAAGTTCCCCAGCAACCATGGTCAGGGAATTACTGATAACATTGGCATGGGGCATGGGTTGGTCCCACTGTAGACTCTGCACATCATAGACAGGATCCACATGGAGCCGCTCCCCCCGTTCACCTCCTTGGGACACTGCTTTTTCATTTCATCCTCGGCAGAAGACACCGTCCTGGGGTCGAGGGGACAGCTCTCTTTGTTAGTAAGAGGTGAAGGGCTGGGTGGCCTGTGTACATCTGGGGATATCAGTGAGGTACTGCACAACAGCACCGCAACATACTCCTTCCTTCAGCAGACAACGCTTCCAGCTCTCGCTGGTACAACGTTCACTTTTTGGTTTGCTTCAAGAACCTATTTGGGATTTTTCTTATAGATCTGACTCTGCAAACCGCGGGAGCTCCACAGTCGGGTTCTGCAGGAGCCGGGAAACCCACAGCCGCCTTCTGCCCCTCACAAGTCCTGTACCTGCGCTGGCAGGAAAGCAATGGTGACCAGAGGGGACCCTGAGCACAACCACAGGCAAATTCCGCATCAAACCAAGGATCTGGGGGGCCAAAAACGTAACAATCATGTGTGAGTCTTTTCTGATCTCGAATCTTTCTGCTTTGTGATCTCCTCAGATGGGAAGTATTTAGGGAGGAGAAAGCAGGTCCCGTGCTCCGGAGACCCCAAGAACCATGATTCTGCTGGAGGTGAGGGCAGCACTTTTGGTTTGCTGCCATCGCAGAGAGATCACCCTGCTGAGCACCAGCGCCTTGCTCTGGAGCACAACCCCCATCCCATCCCCGGCAGCGTCCCCAAGAGCCTGGGACACCCGGCGCTGCAGAGCCCGAGGCCGGCAGCAGCCCTCGTCCTTCCTGGCTGGGCTCCCACCGGCGCCGACCGCGACCGGCTGCCCCAGCCGCCGGGGTCGGTGTCATTGAGAGAGCTTTGAAAGGGTCTCGACCCGCTCCTCCTCGTCCCTTTTCTCTACCAGGAAAAGCTGAAAAGCCTCCCTGTAAACCGGCCACGCCACCGCCGGGGAGGTTAAATATAAATCCCCAAATTAGGGGTGGGCAGATTCCTTTTCAGGTGGAGATGCTGTAGGGCAGGCGAGGCCCCAGGAGACTGGGACTCTCCGTCCCCGGTCCCTGGAGGGGCACACAGCCACTTTTGATCGGCATGAAACCCTCTTTGATCGGCCAGAGATATCTATTTATTTGGCTTTTTCTGTCCACTCAATTAGTCCCAGTCACTGAGCCGGCGGAGGCACTTCCAGTATAGAGCCGTTTCTGTTGAAGGTGCCAGGGTCTTGGGAGAGGGGAGCTTAGCTAAGAGCAGATGCTGGGCAGAAAGCACCCAAATATCTCCAAAAGCAGCCTGCGCCGGCTGGGTGCAAGCACCAAGCGGGGCCCCATCTCGCGGAGGCTGTCGCGGAGGCTGTCCCCAGTCCCGGAGTGTCCGGGGACACGTTTCCTTCTTCGAAAAGACGTCTGGTTTAAATAGACGGCGGTAAAAACAAGGCTGGGGAAGAGGCAAGAGCTGGAAGCCTGGATGCTCCCTCCCTCCCTGGGCATTTGCCCCCGGGATGGGTCTGCCCTGGGAAAGGGACCCCATCCCCCCGGCCCCACCACGCAAGCCAGACCTTTGCGGGGAAGGACTGGGAAAGCCGTCTCCCGGGGAAAGACGGAGGAGACTGACCGCCAGGCCCTGCCCGGTGCCCCCGTCCCGGTTCCCGCCGTGCCGGAGCTCCGGTGCCCGGGATGGGGCGAGGTTTGCGCTGGGAGCGGACACCCCAGAAAGCCTTCCCCGGGGTATCCCGGCCGGGGGTGGGTAGGGGAGGACCTCCCAGGAGCCCTCCGCAGAGCCGGGGCGAGGGGGAGCGTCGCTCCTGGCATGGGGACAGACGGACAGGGGACAGGGGACACGGCGCGGTCCTTTGTCCCTTCGCCATGCGCACTCTCCCCACCAGAGCTGCCCTTTCCCAGCCAGCCGCCCGAGGGGTATCCCTCGGGAGGGACTCGGTGGGGAGGGAACATGGGGACCCCTCGGAAAAGACCTGGTCTAGAGGGGACCGGGGAGCCTCTCGGAAGGGACCGATGGCGAGAGGACCGGGGGACCCATCGGAAGGGACCCGGTGGGGAGGAGATCTTGCAGCCCCCAGACTCCGGGCACGGCGCAACGCCGGGACGGCAGTGACGGGCGGTGGGAGCGGAGGGCAGCAGGGGACACCGAGTCACGGACGGGGCAGGAGCGGGGCTCGTGCTCCCCGCTTCCCGGCAGTCACTCACCACTGGAACATGCTGGGAGTGGGACGGGGCGGCCGCTCCTCTGCTGGCCGGGGCTGCCCGCGGTCCGGGCGCTTCTCTCTGCCCTCTTCCTCCTCCTCTTTTTTTTTTTTCCCCCCCCTACTTTTTCCCTTTTCCCTCCCCTTGCTCTCCGAGGTGGAGTCAAAAGGGATGGCAGAGCAGGTAGGTTAACTCTTGCCCTGCCCCTGCGTCCTCCGAGCCGCACCAGCAGGCAGAGAACTCCCCAATGCTGCCAGGAGAAGGTGTTTAAGGGCGACACCCACCCCTTCCCCGTGGGGACCCTCCCCGCTGCTGATGGGACACCCACCAGGAGCTGGGAGCTCAGGGAGGGTCCTACTCGGGGAGTCCCACCCGGCACCCCGCAAGGTCTTCTGCAACCCTGGCACTCTACACTCTCTGGGTTGCGTGAGCCCTGCCCCATAGATGTTAATTGCAGTGCTCACCAGAAAAGCTGCTTTTAGAAGCTGAGATCTGATCTCTGGAAAAGGAATGTGGGGCTTTTCTGTCCCCCACCCCCTGCCCTGTCCATCCCCAACCCCCAGGCGGTCCATGCACAGCATGGTTTGGGATTCCTGGAGCAATGGAGCTGGGACTCCCACCTTACCCAAGACCCTCACCTCTCCCTAGGTGACCCCCCACTTCTCTTAGGACCCACATCTCACTCAGGTTCCACACCTTGTCGAAGACCAACAGTGACCATGACTCCCATCTTACCAGGCAGGCACCCACACTCTGTCCAGGACCCACATCTGCTGGGACCCACACTTCACCTGAGGGCTCAAGGAGTCAAGAGGAAGAGTTGCTGCAGCAAGAAGGTGCTTGCTCAGTTTTCCAGGATCTTGACTCATGGGTCAAATTTCCACCAGTATCGAAGGCAGGTGAGGTGTTCTTACAAACTCTTCCTTCAGCACTGGTTCAGAGCAGTGTTTCACCAGCATCCCTGCTGCAGCATTTCTGTGGCGGGGCTTTTTTTCAGCCATGAAAAAAAGTCCCCATCATTTCTGATGTCTGTTTTTTTGTTGTACTCCCATCCCTAATAGCCACTCATGTCAACCACAAAGCCAGGCTCGGAAGCCTGCAGGAAATCCTTTAGGATATTTTCTTTCCTGCCCAGCAGAGCTATCCCCCAGTCCCTTTCCCCAAAGCCCCTCTGCATTTTGCATGAGTGTTGAGGGTCAGGGTTTCCCACAGTGCTCATAACTCTACAGACACACTGTGCTTGTCATGGGAAAAGCTCTTCTGTTCCAAAGCTGGACACGTGGTAGGACCCACACAACCTCCTTACTCAGACAGCATTTGGCCCTGCTCCAAGAAAACCCTAAGTCCAGCTCAGTTTGAGGAGGAAAGTTGCTTTCTCCAGACCTGCTTCTTTCTCCTTATCTCAGCTGTTCACTTTCCCAGATGCCATGCAGCTCCATATCCTAGGGGCTGTGAAAGCTCCCCAGGGAATACTGCCCAAACAGGCTGCGCCAGTTCTGCAGCACCCCACAACATTATCACCACCAAAGGTCCCTACACACCTTTCATGGTTCCTTTGTGTTCTGTTCCCACTGTCCGTAGGAAAGTCTACCTGATGAACTCTGTCCCCAAGAAACTCATGGCCATGAGATGCACAGAGGAAGGGTGTCAGGGGTATGATGAAGGGCCTCACTGAGTATCAGTTTGACCAGAGTGGGATGTGAGAAGGACTCATCTCATCCCTGTAGCACAAGGATGGTAGGTGCACACCAGCCCATTCTCAGGCTGAGTCATTCACACCAGTCTGAGAATTCACCCCACTCTGCAATGCGGGGCTCACAGTGGAGGGGACCCCATTGCAGAACCTCCCCTTCACAAACAGGCACAAAGGGCTGCAAACAGCAAAGCCCCAGAAGCATAGCCACCATCTCCTCCTTGCAGCATTCAATGGGACCACGATGGGGACAGGGATGGCAACATCCCCACCATGGGGAGCTGAAGCACTACCAAAACACAGCCCTGAAGTGGCTGCTGCAGCAGCAGGGACACCCAGATGCTGTGGGTGTGCGACAGGGTCCTGGGGCTCTCTGGATCCCCCATCACCAGCACATCCAGCCCGGGGCCAGCTGCAGTGCAGTGTGCCCAAGGGCTGTGCTGCCTTGGCATGGAAGTGGCACTGCTGCAGGGTGAGGAGTGCTCCTGGCAGCCTGCAACAGGGACCTCTGGCAGCCACACTCCTGCCTTTCCAACGGCTGCTTCCGTGCAGGAAAGCAGCGGGGCCTCGAGCGTGGGGACTTCCCAGATGCTTCTGTGCTGCTACACAGAGTTGTGGCTCAACTATCTCCTGCTGCACAGGCAGACCCCACTCCCACCTCCCCCATGCAGGAGAGATGCACATCCCACTCACTGCCTGAGAGTGTTGCAGACCTCCACAAAGCTTTACTTTTGATATTCATGAAATACTCAAATAGGACTGGGGCTACTAGTGACAGAGTGAAGCACTGTCCCAGGCATCCATGGCACCACCAGCTCCTGTTTCAAAGCTGAATCTCAAGAAGAAGTGGCATTTTTTTAATATATTTGTTTCATCATTCCATAGAAAAGTTTAGGACAAACCCAAGTTTTCATGCTCTCTGGATTCACCCTGGGAAAGTAGAAAGGTGGCAGGAAGGCTAAAACCAAATTGAAAGCTTTTTTTTTTTTTTTTTTTTTTTTTTTTTTTTTTTTTTTTTAAATAAAAGTCCTCCTCCACACATTTTCTCTGTGCCTCTTCCCAGCAAGAACAAGTTTCACTGGAGCAGCCACAACCCCTATGCTGAGTGTGAAACCTTAAAAAGAGAAATCTGAATTTTGTTGCTCACCCAAAACCAGATCCAAGAGCAGCATCACCACTACCAGCAGACCCAACCACCAGCAGATCCCCACCATTCCTGCCCAGCCCCACCTTCAGCAAAGCATCTGGATCTGTTGCTATGCCCCTCCTTCACTGCAGCACTCAGCACCCCGCACCCCTTTTCATAGGTCTAGGCTATTAGATTGAAATTCAGAGGCACCAGGTGCCTTTTTCACACCATTGGCAGAGCTGTGGGTGTCTAGAGAAAGGCTTTTGGGTGCCAGGTGCTGCTCAGGCATGGAAAACCTTGTGCCAAGCTGGTGATAGTTTGAGGCATGCCTAGTTGCCACGGTCCCCTGAGAGCTGGCAGGGACCTGCAAGAAATAACACTCAGACACATTATCGTTGCATTGTGTGGGGATGCAGAAGGGAAGGTAATGTATGGACCTTCCTGGGTGACCCTCAAGTCAGGGCCAGGGTGACAACAGCTCCTGCTGACAGCAGCCACCTCTGTGTCCACCAGCTCCTGGGACTCATTTGGTGATGATTGGTATCAGTGTCACACACTTGTCTCCCATCCAAGTATCCCTCCTGGCATCACTGATGGAGATAGTGGTGAGTGACCTGTGGGGGCATGAGTCTTTGGAGTTGGCCTCTAATGGTGCTACCAGGGCATCGTTTGGGCAAAGGGAAAGGCCAAAGACTGGGGCGCTGCCAAAGTATCTAAATATCATCTAAATAGATGTTCTCAAAGCAAACCACAATGCTTTTTTTGTTTCAAGAAGCCTCTTTTCATTTCAAGTAGACCTGAATTTAGATATTTATAAAAAATAAATAAGTACAAAGAAGTGAGCTTTTTTTATGAAGTTTATGTAATCCCAGAAGACTGGCTTGTGGCAGGTTGACCCAGCCAATGTTTTCCCACTGATGATTTGGGTTTTGTTTCACTGGGAAAAGCTGCCCCGGTTTCTTTGCTATGGGGCTTTTTTTTCTTTTTTTTTTTTTTTTTTTTTTTTTTTTTTTTTTTTTTTTTTTTTTTTTTTGTGTTATTTTATGATTTCTTTCCATTCCAGCAAATTAGACACACAGAAAAAAATCTCACCTCTTCTCCCAGTGACTCGCACACCTCCTGGCCATACATGACAGCGCTGCAATCCCCAGGCTGGGTTTCCCACACAAGCCAAGGTTCTGCTGTCCTGTGACCTGTGGGGACACTCAAACCAACCCTCTCCTCCCCAAACCTCCGGGTGCCTGGAGCAGGACCAAGGGCTTAGTCTGACCCAAGACCAGCAGCACAGGATGGCTACAAATTTAGGTTTTTCTTCATTAAACCACTCGCCTGAGACATACCCTGGGGTGGGGAGGGAGGCTGAGCTATTTGTTTAGTTTAGCTCTCAGATATACACCACCACCACATCACGTCTTTGAACACATTTGCGGGCAAACATCCTGGATGTGATAGGACAGGGAACGTCCCTTTCTCCTGGCACATTTGTGATGCTGCCTGGGCTGTGCTGACAGGTAGAGAGTAACCCTGGGAGGCTTGTCACTCATCACTACTCCCACGGAGGATGCTGCAGGCTATGACCAGGGATCAGCACTGCTTCCACCCAGGCCCCTGCTCAGAGAAAGCTCCCCGGGGCGGTGGAGGGGTTAGGATTAATTATTACCCTGGTTTGCTGCCGAGTGAACACCACCAGCTTGGAAACTGCGGAGGACGTCATGTACCAGCCAGGTCTGACGTGGGATGTCAGGAAAGAGAAAGTCCCACAGAAAGGTTCCCCCACTTGCTCACCGTTAACAGGGCCATAAACCAGCGTCTGTGCAGGGAGTGTTATTTTACACATTAACCCCAGGGCCCTGAAGCTATTTCCCCATTTCCATCCCAGTGCCTCTACAGGGCAGGGCTGCACTGGCTCCCAGGTGGAGGTGGGAGGAGGTTTTTCTGCCTTACCAAAGCTGGGCCCCCCACCTGCCTCGGCAGCTCACACCAGAACACTTGGAGCCAGAGCAGAAAGCAATGCCCACACCCTGGTTGGAATCAAATCCCTGGGATTTGCATGGTTTCTTCCAAAAACGAGGGAGGAGGGGAAGTTGCTTTGCAGGATGATGGCTGGGCCAGCCCCTCAGGCTCCAAACCTGCTGTTGTCCTCTGCAGTCCCAACCTGCCTCTAGGCCACCCCATGAGAGTGTGGTACTTGGGCTGGGGGGACGACGACGACGACGACATTGACCCCTGAGCCACAGTGCTGGGGAACTGGAGGATGGGGTGAGACCTGAGTGCCGCAGGCTGGGGGAAGGAGAGGGGACAGGGTGGTGGCATGATGTCAGGGGAGGCGATGCTATTGCAGCCATGTCCCCAGGCAGGATACAAGCCATGCCTGGCAGGGAAACGCTGCCCCAGCATTTGTGCCAGGATCTGCAGGAACAGGACTGGGTGAAGCACTCAGCAAACCTGGGGGATCCTGGGGCTGGATCCACCCAAACGTTTGACTCCTTGGGCTGGCCCTTCTTCATTTTCCCCAGGGAACAGGGCCCCTTCCAGCCTCAGGGCTGCTGCTTGGCAGGGATGCTGCCTCTTCTCCCTGGGGATTTGCATCCTGGGTCTCCTGGGGAGCCCAGTGTGGCTGCGCTGTTGCTTTAAATCAGCAGCTGGATCCAGCTGTGACTGCGAGTAACCCTCACCGCAGCCTTGCCGAGGCCTTTTATGCATTTTCCAGCGGTTCCAGAGGCGCTTGGCGGGAGCGCACAGGGGAAACCAGACTCACGCTGGCGAGCAGGGTAGGGAGGGGAAAGGGAAAACATTTCCCTTCCCAAAGAAGCAGGGGGAGCCCGATGCTGCAGCTTTGGCCATGGGGGAGCAAACAGCTGTGGGGCTGCCTCTGCAATGTGGTGCCAACAGCCCCGTGGTTGGACAGTGAGCCAGAGGCCCTGGCTTGTCTCTCCCAGCCCAGCATACCCCTGCAAGAAGTGCTTTCCCCAGTGTGCCTCAGTTTCCCCCTCTCACTCACTTCAGCCTCATGTAGAAAGCCGCAAGGTCTGGTTTTGTCCCTTGAACCCATGGCAGGATGGCATCCAAGCACTGAGGAAACCAAGCCCATAAAGATGTAGGATGGAGAAAGCCTAGAGGGATGGGAATGTGGGGTTGAGAAAGGAGTCATATTTGTGCCCAGACCCAGAAAGGAGGGAGGAGGATGTTGATGTGCTTGGCTTTGGAAGGAGAAGGGAAGGACCTGTCCTGCTGCCAGAGGGGATCACTCACATCCCAGACCATTCCAAAGAGCAAAGGTTGAGGAGAGGGAATTAGGAGGAAGAGGTTCTCAAGTTGGAGGGTTGGGGGTCACGCCAGTGCTGAAGCTGGCAGCCCTGCTCACAGAGATGCTCCTGCTTGTTGCAGGGACCATGGACCTGTCCTGCTCAGCCTTGCTGACCGTCCTGCAAAGCTGACCATGGGCACAGTCTGAAGGTGGAGGTGAAGCCCTGGTTGGGCATTAGCCCACAGAAACAGTTCTCCTACCTGGGATAGGCTCTGGGTGCCGGCATGCTGCGCTCGCAGCCCCAGGAAGCCCTGCTGCCTGGGGGGCTGGCACAGACCCAGAAGCCACGAGCTGCAAGGCGACGTGTTTTCCGTCGGGCAGGAGAACGCTTGCAACGTCTCTCATGAGTCAGATGGAAAGGGTGGCTCAGGAGTCACCTGAGCCCGACGGCTGCCTGCCCGCAGCCCCTCTCCAGACCAAGTGGAAAAACATAGGGCCCTGGCACAGCACAGGCCTGCTGAGACCCCAGTCTCTGTCCGGGCCCCCTCCCGGGCCAGCAGACACAGAAATACTCACGTTAGCCTTTTTTGGCCAAATTGGTTTAGAAAGGAGGCAGAAGCAACTCAGACATCCCTGGCCCTGTGGCTCTGCTCGTCATTAATCATCACTCCACTGCTGCTCCTCTTCTGTGCCAAAACCTGGGCTCTGCTGCAGCCACTGGTGGGTCCACCTCCAGCAAGACATGGAGAGAAGGAGAAAGAGGGCAGGAAGAGTACAAATTTACCTCTCTTTGGCTGGGGCTACTGGACTAAGGCCACAGCAAAGCTCCCCACTTCTGCATGTGCAAGAAGGGAGGGCAGCACCCACGGTGCTACCCTCAGGAAGGCACCCGCCCTGTGCAGGGGATGATCTCTGCATGGACATTGCTCCCCAGCCCAGCTCAGGGAGCTGGTGGGAGAGTGGCTACAGCAATTTGCTAGCCTGGGAGTATTTTAGCCATGTGAAAGCCCTCGGGAGAGGAGAAGCAAGCCGGCACACCCAGATGCATTCCTGAGGTTTGGTTTCCATGGTGGGATGTTCACCCGACGGTGAAGTCATGCTGTGGGCTGAGATGGCCAATGAGTTAATGCATGGATCCAGCTCTTTTCCTGATTCACAGCAAGCACAGCTACACGCCTGTGCCATCCGTTGGGCTGACAGTTCCTCTCTGCTGTCACGGCTTCAGAGTTTCTAGCATCTTGGTCCAGGAAAGCTCCAGACACTGCTGCTGGGTTGATCCCTGCCTCACCGTGGGAAATCAGCTCCTGCCACAGGGTGGAGGGACAAATGGATGGCTCTCGTGGGTCCTTCCAGCCCATTTGTATCATCACACTGTGTTCCCTATAGTGTTTTCCTTTATCCAATTGCTGCCACCAGTGACAAAAAGACAGAAAAGCACCACCCTAGGAGGTCAATCCTGTAGGGCCAAAGCCTTGAAGATCTGCCCAGCATTAGGGAGAGGTGGGGAAGGATGGAGAGCTGGGCAGCATGGAAAGAGCAGGGTGGAATGTTCAATCTTTGGAGTGAGGTAGCAGGGACTCTCCCTGGCACCAGCAGCTTGTGGTGCCAATACAGGGCATGTGGCCATGGAGTTCAGCTATAGGGCCCTATGGATCAACAAACCAGAAGTCTGGTGGAGGAACTGGTCCTGGGACAGCAGCCAGTAAACTGGTAAGATTATTCCCAGCCTCTGGAATGGTTTTCTGTAGGTCTTAGAGGCAGAGGAATGTGGCCCGGCTGCCCAGGGCCATCAGCTGTCCTCCTCATTTCCTCAGCTGGAGAGACCCAGTGCTTCTGGGATGTGGTTATTTGTTCTACAGGGAAATGTGTTACCATGATTTTTCAGTAAAACTCAACTTCTTTGCAGTTCCATCAGCTAAAAACCTGTTTAAAAAAAAGGTTATCTGCTTTGAATGTGTTTCCTGATCAGCCACTGCTGGAGCGCTTTCTGAGCACACCCTTTCCACACTGGTCCCAGGCTCCTGCTGGCCCCAGCAGCCATGCACCTAAGAACAGGGCAAGATGAACCCCAAGGTGCCGCTTCTGTCTTCTTGCACGCATGCTGCTGTCTCATGTGAGTACACAAGGACTCTGGAAGACAGCAGGACATGATTCGCCCTCAGATATGTCAGGGAAGACCCCTCTGGGTGTCAGCACCCTCCTTGAGCAGGGGTGTTTGCTTTTGAGATGGACCCAGCCATTCCTACACCTGCTTTTGTTCAAGCTAAACCAGAACAGCCCCCCCCCACTCTACTTCTTGTCTCATATGCAGCCAGATGCAGAGGTCCTAGCTGGGATGTCACCAAGAAGCCAGGATCCTTTTAGAGGCCAGCACTGAGACAGAAGCAATGACCCCTGTTCCAGGAGATGCCAAGCCATCTCTCAGTCCTGCCACAGCAGGTGACATCCCTGGAGACCAGGGAGACAATGCTGAGGATGGTAAGGGACTGCCACAGCCTGGCAGCCGCCTGGGTGTCTATCAGCCAGACTGGGAAGTGTGCAGCCAAACTGAGCCCGAGCTACAGCCAAAGTAAGCTGGCGGCTCCAGGGCTGTTTTGCACCAGCCAGGATGGAGCATCAGCCCTGCAGCCGGTGCTTGGAGCACTGAAGGATGATGCAAGGCAGTTCCCTGTCTTGAGGACCCCATGAAGCTTTCTGGGGTTCTCTCAGCTCTTCCCCAGCCTTGGTTTCAGTTTGAAGTCCAGCGCTATGTGAAGGTTGAGTGACTTACCTGGAGACAGACAGACCCAGCCCCCTCTGCCCACTCCCCATTCCCATCCCTGACTCCACACACCCCCAGGTCCCTCAAACACCTCCACCTCTGGAAACACCACCTCCCAGCCTCCCTCTTTCCTTGGGTCCTTCTGCCTCCCCCTCACACTAATGATATTCATTTCACCGCCTTTTCCTGGGGTGCTGGCCCCTCTTGCAGCAGCTCCGCGCCACTTTCTGCCGCCAGCTCCCAGCTGCCCCCCAGCCTGGGTGACTCACGCTCAGCACACACTGAGCCCTTTCAGCCGCCCTGGGCCCCGAACACTGCCCCAGTCTTCCCAGCGCCGGCGTGCCGAGCCCCCCCCAGCACCCGCTGCCGGCACAGGCTCCTGGCCAAGGGGAGACATCCGTGCCCTCGGTAAGAGAGCGGCTTTCACGGCCGGGAAGTCAAAGCCCTTCCCGGCGTGATCTGGGCCAGGATGAGGCGCAAGCAAGCGGTTGACCAGCTGGGATGGACTCGCAGCCCCAGGTCCCTTTGAGCACTGGCCAGCAGTCTGAAAAAATAAAATAGATGTATTTGAAAAGAGAAAAAAAAAAAAAGTATTACAAACTCCTAACAGAACCGTTCTTGGCTCTGACAGACGAAACCTGCCAGAAGCCTTTTCCTCCCTTCTGCCTTCACCAAACTTCCTCTGACCAACAGCGGGGCTCTGTCTGCTCTGCAGGGCTGGGGGCAGAGAAGGGGCTTCTCTGTTCCCCAATTCCCGCCGTACAAATTGCCCCTTTGCCTGGAAACATTGCAAAATCCTCCCTTGGAAGAGCTGCTGGGAAATCCATTTGCAGGAATTCCTCAGGGCCAGGGCTGTGCAGAGAGCGGGCTGGGCACATGCTGCCCGTGGGACAGCACCATCCCCTGTGCTGCACCTGGTCCTGTTTGTGCAAAGGGACTTGCCACCCTCCCTGGAGACCTGTGTCTCATGGCCTTGGGTGAAGCGCTGGAGCCTGGCAAAGTCCATGCGTAGTGCTGCAGAGGAGAGTGGGGCTTGTGTGTACCCCAGAAAGAGGGGTACACACCTTACCCATCTGCCCCAGCTTTATCACCGAGGCTTTTCAGTGGCCACAGACTCCTCAGCAAGGTATGCAGACCCCAAGGGACACAAAGGGAAAGGTGAATTCTTGTCACCATGAGTGAGGCAGCAGGAACAAGGACAAACCCAGGAGAACCACCCTGCATGAGGCTGCACGAGTATCTCCCACCTCTCTTTCCTTCCTGACTCTAGCTGCCTTTTTTGCCCATGATTTTCTGTTCAGTTTGCCAAAATACCCAAACTACCTCAAAAAAAAAAAAAAAAAAAAAAAAAAAAAAATCCTCTATGGCACAGGCTGTGTGTGTGTGTGTGTTTCCTTCAGTCCATCTGCCCATCCAGAGGGGGTTCAGCATTATTGCAGTTCTCAGCGCAGCTCTGACAAGGGAGCTGACCCTCACCCTGGGCAGTGTCAGAGGGCCACCAAAGCTGCACTGATTTATACCTCTGGAGCATATGGAGTTCCCGGCTCTGGGCTAGGGAACAGGGCTAAGAAAAAGGGGAAAAAGCTGCAACCCTGATTGTGAAAAACTGCAAGAGGCAGGTGGCCAGGCTCAAAAGGAATCCCCCCACCTAGGGTTTGCTACTCTCTGACCAGCCTCCACTCTCCCCCAGGCATCTCTCCTTGTAGGGGGACAGCAGAAGGATGTTGCCCAGGGGCCAGGCTTGTTTGTTCCCTTCTAGAAGTCAGGCCTGAGAAGTGAAATCTCAACAACTTGGTGGGAGGACTGTGGAATCTGAGGGGCTGATATGCGCATTGCAGACACCCTCCCCTGTGTATGTTTGCCAGGTTTCAGTAGGGGTGAAGTCCCTCTTCAGCTTCTATCTCCAGTGAAACTGCCACAACAAATAAAGTTGAGTTTTATAATCCCAGAGAAGCATGAGGGTTTTGCAAGCTGTACTTAACCTGTGAAAAATCACACAGAAGCTGCACTCCTGGCCTTGAGGTCAAGCTGCCAGTGTGTGGACACCACTGCCAGTCATCAGCAGGCACAGAGAGCCCTGTGACAGGTGGCAATGTTCCCACAGCTCCCGTGAAAGGGCAGGACAGGGCTTGTCACCAGTCCCCTGTACGCTGAAGCAGCGAGTGCAGCCCATGGGGCTGAGCTGTCTCAGAGCAGAGCAAATGCTGCTGCAAGAGGCTGTGGTAGAAACACCACCAGACAAAAAATTTTTCACTCCTATCCGTGGTGGTTGTCCCTCCACCATCACCCGTTATCAGCAAGAAGTGGGGAGACAGATCCTATCACCCCCTTACCATAGCCCAGGGAATGTATGGGGAGGATAAGACCCCTTGCTGGGGGTCAAGGGCAGCTGCGCCTGATGTTATGATGCTGAAGGATCCACAGCTGATGGATAAGGCTTAAATGTCCCAGAGCCTAAAGGGACCCCCTTTTCCAGGCTCAGTGTTGCAGAAGTGGGGAAGGGAGTGGTGGGCATTTCCCATGTCCCAAGCCTGCAGGGCACTGGGTGCTGGGGTGGACAGGGATGAAGTGGAGTTCTGCCCTTGTGGGCAGCTCCATCGTAGGCTGTTCCCACATCCCAGGTGCTCCCATCTGCTCACAGGGCCAGTAATCCCACTGCTCCCATTGGCCTTGGAATCAGCCCTCCTGCAGCAGTGCTGCCAGCAAAATTATCTTTATTCTTGCAAAGGGAGAACCAATACATTTCACAACCAGGAAATACAGAATTTCCATTCTCAGTAAGCTGGAGAAGCAACAGATATATGTGTGGAGGAAAGGGAGAGGCAGAAGAATGTACACTGGATTTTATGGAGCTTTTCTTTGTCCCTGGTTCCCGTATGGCCAGGCTGGACAGCTCTAACCTGCTCTAACTCACTCCCTCCTTTGTACCAGAATAAACTGTCAAAGTCCAAAGAACCAACAGAAACCCAACTGGATGCTGCCTTCATAAAACAGTGCAGCGGGAAAAAGTAAAATTGAGTCTGGGAGCAAAAGCGAGGTGTGTTAGTCAGTGAAGGAGGAGATCTATGGCACTAATACTTTGCACCCTGTTAGCTCTGGGTGGTATAAGGAAATATATATATAATATATATAAAATATATATATAATATATATATAAGGAAAACCTGGGCTGGATTTACACAGCCTCAATCTTCGGCATGGGTGGATGTGGAGGAAAACCTGTGTCTCATGTAACAGCTCTTAGCTGATGCAGTTACACAACGGGCCAACTTTATGCAGACCCAGGATCAAAAGTTTTGCACTTTCACTGTTAAATTAAGAGGATGGAGGAGCTATCCCCCTGCCTCCCCCTCAACCACAAGAACAAGGCAGAGACGCAGCTCTCCTGACAAACAAAATCTATTTCTAGCCCTCAAGGTCACAAATACGAACTTCAAACTGCCTGGAAAACAAAATAAGAATAAGCATAAGATTAGCATTGTACAGCCTGGGGAAGAGAAGGCTCTTGGAAGACCTGATTGTGGCCTTTGAGTATTTGAAGAGGGCCTACAAGAAAGTGGGGAAGGGACTTTTTACAAGGGCTTGTAGTGATAGAACAAGGGGTAATGGCTTGAAACTGGAAGAGGGAAGATTTAGATTAGAAATTAGGAAGAAGTTCTTCACTCTGAGGGTGGTGAGACACTGGAACAGGTTGCCCAGAGAAGGTGTAGATGCTCCATGCCTGTAAGTGTTCAAGGCCAGGTTGGACGGGGCTTTGAGCAACCTGCTCTAGTGGGAGGTGTCCCTCCCCATGCCAGGGTGGTTTGAACTAGATGTTCTTTAAGGTCCCTTCCAACCCAAACCATTCTATGATTCTATGAAGATAGTACCGATCAAGTTAACATTTTAACTTTCCATGTTGCAACCCCCTAAGCACAACACCGCAAGTCTCCCAGGGCAGCAGCTCTGGCCACCCAAGCACACACTGCTCACACCTTCCCCCTGCACAAACCATTTTATTCTGCTGTAAGAACACATGTGACAACACAAAGGGATCACAAGAGTCACCCTTACCAACAACAAATGGGAACCTCAAATTAAATCACAAGGATTAAAGAAGAACTCTGGTTTTTGCAGCACTCCTGCCCAGTCCCTCCATCGGGCTAACAGGCAGCCCCACATCTCCCTTCTCAGTTTCTTGCACTCTCCTTGTACACCCTGAGGCAGGTGCAAAGGTCTCTCATGCTGGAAGGAGTTAAAATGAGGAGACGCTTTAAAGCTACTACATTTGCATTAGAGACAAGCACTGGAGCCACAAAGGTATTTGTGAACTTCTTTGTGATGTTCAAGGAGGTGTGAAAGTGGGTGTGGTGGTAAAGTTTCCATTCCTGATTCTTACCTTGTCAGGAAACAACCTCAGTTTCACATCGAGTCGATCCTTGCTGCACCTAGGCTATACGGTATGACCTCCTCCATGGCTAACAGCCTAGCAGAAACTAATTGGTACAGACACACTTAGAGCAAACTCCAAATTTGAGCTGCTGTAAGAGAATCCGTGTGTAAAAACGACACTGAGCAATAAACCAGCCCGAAACGCAGCTCTCTTGCCACTCTGGCGTTACCTAGCAAGCCAGAGCTTTTTACCTTCCGCGCTGTCCTCTTTTGTTTCAGAGCAGAAGTCTGCACAGAAAGCCAGGCACGGCAGTAAGCGTGTTTGGGACAGTTGCCGCTCTGTCACATCGGTTTGTGACAACACACAGAAGAAAAGCTCTGTCATGATTAAAAACCTGATATCCTGACCCTTAGGGGTGAAAAGGAGCCTGCAACAGCTCAGGCACAGTCAGGCACCGACAGCCTGACTTGGAAAAGTTGCTGCAGCATCAGGAACCTTTGCTCAACTGCTGAAAAGGGAGCGGCGATGCCCAGTGCTGCTCTTTGTTCCAGCCCCAGTGCACAAGGCAAGGACCAAAAGAGTAGAGATGTGGGGAAGGAAAAGCCTTCCCCGGAGTCCCTCACAGCTGGGAGCACAGGCCTGCTCCGCCCCCCAGTACCCAGTACTGCAGGGCTTTTGGATAACTTTCCTTACACTCCAAACGGGGGGAACTCCCTGGAGGTGAGGCAGATGACTACAGCAGCTCTCACTCCTTTCAAGGTTATATGTCACAGCCTCTCAGATCCCCCCACAAGTGTTAAGGAAACCCCATTTTCTTCTCTCTGTATAACCAGTCTGTGTCCAGTAACTGGATGCCAGTCCTACACCAGCTGCCATCCACCCAGTTCCTCTAGTGCACAGCTGGGCTCAGAAGAGCTACTGCCTCTTCTAATTCTTATGGTGCTTCTACCTGTGGCACGCTAGGGCCAATTCCAAGCACAGCACAATGAACAGACAGGGACACTGCCTGGGCTGTGGCTGGGACAAAGTTAACTTTCTCCACAGTAGCTTTTATGGGGCTGTGTTATGTACTTGGGACCAAAGCAGTGCTGATACGGCAGGGGTGTTAAACTATTGCTGTCCTGGTTTGCGTGAGAACAGAGCTAATTCTGTTCAGTGATTTTACTTTTCAGCTCAGCTCTTGTACCTAACTGCACTGTCTGAAGTTAGCAGCCTGTTTTCCCAGGCAGTGTCTGCTGCTGGCAGTGATAACACCCCGTGTTCAGAGTTACTACCAAGAATTGGTGTGCAGACCAAGGCCACTGCTGGATCTTGTGCACCAACCACACCGGGGGGTGCAGGAAAGTGAAAGGCTGCACCTGCAGGGAGAAGGGGACAGGACAGGTGACCCCAAACTGACCAACGAGGGATTGCAGCCCGTATACAACATATTCAGTATAAAGCTGAGGGATCCGGAGGGTCTATTTGGCTTCTTTTTTCCTGGGCTCTTTTTCCCTCTTGGACTGCTTCCTCGGAGTATCCCAGGAGGACTCTGTCCATTCTGCCTTTGATCCCAATCAGTGTGTTCCTGAGTCCGGTAGCAGAATCCAGCTCCTGAACACAGCTCCCGTCTGCTGTGGGGCCCAGTCTGGGACCCCCTCAGTGCCTTCTCTACAGCACCAGTGGTGATGGTGATGTAATTGCCATCAGGGGGGTTGGGTTCCATACTGGTTTTGTATATATTTGTACATATTCTGTTTTATTATTATCACTAAAGCTGTTCTAGTTTCCTTTTTTAATCCCAAATCTCTCTCCCTTACTCCCTTTCTCTTCCCCTTTGGGGAGGGAGGGGGGTTAACAGAGAGTGTCTGTTAGGTCTAAGGGGCCACCCTAACCCTAAACCGTGATAGTTGCTTACACAGCATGAAGTCCATCTCTGTTTCTCACACTGTCCTGCCAGTGAGCAGGCTGGGGGTGTGCAATAAGCTGGGAGGAGACAGAGCAAGGACAGGTGACCCCCAACTGACTAAAGGGATACCCCAGAACATGTGCCATTATACTCAGCAATAAAACCTGGGAGAAAGGAGTTATGGTATTTGTCTTCCCATGTAATGGTTATGCATGATGAAGCAACTGTCCCTGCCTTCCTGAAACCAGATAAACACCTGCCTGCTCATGGGAAGCAGTGAATGAATTCCTTATTTTACTTTGCTGGCAGACACTGCGTTTGCTTTACCTGTTAAACTGGCTTCATCTCAATCTACAGGTTTTCTCACTTTTACTCTTTTGCTTTGTTCCACTGGGGGGGAAGGAGCGGGCAGCTGTGTGGGGCAGAGCTGCCCACCAGGGTTAACCCACAAGGCACCTCTAAGGTCGTGGCGATAACACCCCCTCCATCATCTCCAAGCGCCGAAGCAAGGACGTATTCCCCCAAGGGCTGATTTTCTAGCAAGGACAGGGTATTCCCAGTGCAAACCACACTCACAGCCGAGAGGAAGGTCATTCAAAGAAACACGTGGGCCACACCAGTAACCACACCAAGCAGCAGCAGCAGTCAGCTCCAGTAAGGCAGCTTGCAATGTACCGCTTTGCCCAGTGCAGCTGCCAGTGTTGTGAGAAAGAAGTAAAACTTTCTGCCAGCTCATCTGAGCAACCCACTGTCCCATTCATGGCCCAGGAATGGCTTAAGAGGCATCTCTTGAAGCCCAGACCTCTTGAAGCCCAGAGGTGTCTGTTGAAGTTTAGAGGTCTCACCACTGGCAACAGTAACACCTCAGTGGCTGACCTGCCCTCAACTGTTCTCATTAGGAAATTATTTTGCATAAAGTACTGGCTCAGAAGTCAGAAGGTAAAACTATTGAGAGATTTTAATCTGTCCCAGCACAAAAGGAAGGAGATTTCTGCACACCAGAGACTAAAAGCTGTCCTTTGGGATCTCTCTGGGATCAGGTCTGTGCTGCAGGACTCTTCCTGCTGTGGCACAAGCAAAAGGAAAAGGACTAAGCTAGCAAACACCAAACGCCCAACCAATTTTTAGAGAGCTCCAGCCTGGGCCGAGCACCTTTCAAAGCTTCCTTTGCCTCTGTAACACATGAACACGATCCAGCCCTATTGAATAATTCATATTGCAGGAAAAAATAAGGCAAACCCCCACCCCCCAAACCAAAACAAAAAGTCCGAGAGGGAAGGAAGCACAGACAGGAAACTACAAGGATGCTCTTCAGAGAGGCCACCACTGCAGGATAGAGAGACAGATTTTTATGCATGTGCTGAGGTTCCTTCTGAAACTCATTTTGAGCACCTGAACAAAACTATCAGCCTTCCACAAAGGTTCAAACCATCCCCTGCTCTGAGTGAGGAGAGTGCTTATAGAAAACTAGCTACTCCTCACAGCTGCTCAGGCAGGGCATGCTGGACTGGATGGAAATACAGGAGATATTTCTATCTCACCAGCTACTAGAAATGAAAACAATGAGCTGTACAGCAAGCATCTCTCTTTTACAGATTGGACTCTGCGGATGCTGATGTGCTATGTTCACCAGAAAGGTAGGAGATCACCTGGGTTCATTTTGGTTAAAAAAATTTGGTCTCTGCCCTCTGCATGAACATGACCCAGGTGCCAAAACACCCTGCTGGGACCCGAGAGGAAATCGGTTCTCACTGCTGTCATTTCTGGGTGACTTGGGAAGTGACAAACAATTGCTAGTTTCTGCTTTAGTTGCTGTAATGTGATTTCAGAGAACCTTGGAAGCCCCAACAACATCTGTGGAAGTTCGCAGTTGCTTAGACTCACCTTCCTGCAACTCTGATCACATCTTCAGGAAAACCTGCGTCTTAGCATGTGCATCTTCAGGCATGAGGATAACAAGGGTTAGTGAGAAACAGTCTTGGGATGCTCTTGCCTTGCCCTTGCCCAAAGCCATGCTAAGGTTTTCAACTATGGTACAGTAAAAACCATTTAGCTTCTCAAAGGTTTTCATCTATGTGGAAAACATATTTTTAAAAAAAATATTTCTGTCCCATTCTGCTCAAATGGGGAACCATGCTCTGCAATGGTCAGGTCCTGAATTTGAGTGAGAAGACGACACTAAACTTCAAGTCAGCTCCATGTACATAGGACTGAAAACTCAACCAGACCAATTTGTAAGTTTTGGGAGAAGCAAGCAAATTCTTTTTGCTCTTAACTGTGTATTGTGGTAGGGCCTAAAAGCCTCAGTTATGGGCCAAGCCGCTCATGTCCTCATGTCACATAAGCACTGAGGTTGACTGTGAGCCATAGGATGAGTTGTGCTGGCTCATAATCCATGATTTATCCCCAGTTGCAGTGTAGTTTGACAGGCACAGACACTCTGCATAGTCCCAGTCCCTATATCTGGGCAGAAACATCACAGTGCCGGCTGCTGTAGCTAGTATTGCTGGGGCATGGGGTGATGAGAGCCTTGAGAACTGCCATTGTGCTTTGCCTGCAGATCACTCCCCGAGGTGGTGGCTCATGACTAGTTGCTCCCTGGCATGGAGCTTTTGGTACAGTTAGGATGGAAATTTTGGCCATTTTGAACATCCCAGTTTCCACAGGGCTTGAGGATGGAATGGGCTTAATTGAAAAAGAACTGTTTTTCTCAATTCCCAGAGCTACCTCATTTCAGTTCCCAGCTGCTCTCTTGGAAGAAGAGGAAAAAGAAAGGAGCCAGTTTTGTGGAAAATCATGATAGGTCACAATCTGCCGAGTTAACAACAACAACAAAAAAACCCGAAGTCATCTGCTTAATAGAATCCAGTCTATTAGGATACCACAAATTTGATCCAGGGGGAAAGCAGTTGGAGAAAAAGGGAAAAATTTCAGCAAGACATGCTGCTTGACAAAGAATTCATTTGGTGCTAATGGTCCTGCTCCTTGCTACCAACATGAACCACGCTCCCTAAAGGCAGTGCATGAGCAGACATGAACAATAAGGTGATTTGTTCTCAGGAAGCATTCAACTGCTGCCAACAGTCAACCGGATCCAGACAACGGCTAGGGCAGTCAGACCGGCACATGGCAGACCAAATGAGGAACTGTATCACTTGGCACAAAGCTGCTATTTCCAGCACTTACATCCCATCCTCACGTTAGCTCAACTTTTTCACTCTTCAGAGGAGGAGGACTATGCATCTGTAGTGAAAACTGGATCTTCAAAGGCCAGAATTTTTCCTTGAGATCAGTAGAATGAGGTGTCCTCACCTCCTAAAATCCCTTAGTAGGTGGTTTACTTTTCAGATGGCCTCAGAATTCATAGCTGTCACCTACAGCTTGATATCTAAGGCACCTTTAACATCTGCAGGATATACCTTACTGTTTCAGATATCCACTTATTTTTATTCATCCTGTTTATTCTTTTACTTGGCAGAATTAGCTCACAACATCATTAAAAGAAAGCTAAATAAAATGAAGTAACAATTTTAAGACTTTTAAGATGAAAACCAGGAAGACATACTGGAAACCATTTTTAAAAATTAAATACAGTGCTAGGTCACTCACACTCAGAGTGAACAAAATAACTGACACTTCCCAAATCCGTGGCCTTAAAATTGTGTAAGAGCAGCATTTCCAGATTTGAAGAAGATAAGAACAAAACATTCAAAGCTGTCACTTCATTTCTTACTGTTTGTGTGAAATATTTTCACTTTCACTGCGATAAATTACTGCCCTAGTTTCTTGGAAACTTGGACCACATACCAAGGACTGCTGAGAGAAGTTGTAATAAGAAGAGGACATGTTCCAGAAAGTTATTAGATGTCCTAGGGTGTGCCACTCAGCCTGTTGTTTGGAGAGCATCAGATCCTTAAAGAGCGGAAATTTGGACATGATCCTGTAACTGAATACAGTGCCCTTCCATTGCAGGGCAGAAAGCAGTCTGGAGTTGGGAAGAATCCTCCTTTGAAACATCAGATCCCAACCACTGACAAGATGCCAGGCTAGAAGAATTACTGGTCTGATAATGTAGTAGGACAATGTTCTATGTTCTGTACCCAGATGTTGGTTTCTTTTTAAAATCTATTAGCAGCAGATTCCCATACAGCTCGGCCAGAGCAGTCTGGTCTTAAAGTCTGTTTTGTTTGCCTTGAAACATCATCTTGTTTCTCACCCATCAATAAATTGTCAAGAGTCCCACTCCTTTTACATTTTATATGAATAGCAGAGATTAGAGAAGTGCAGCATAGCCTGAAGAAGCCCACCTAGCTTAGTCAGGGAGGTATTCTGGTACCTAGCTCTCACCACGGTGAGTGGACACAAGGCTCTCTCTCTCTCCTCTTTGCTAGCCATGCCCACACACCTCCTTGAGCTCAGCATGCCACATGGTGGCCTTGGGCTCACACACTCTTTGGCTAGAGTATACTCGCTGAGCAAGGTGCACCTCTCAGCTCCCCAACATCTGCTCTCCTGGGAAAGGGCTTGTTCCAGTATCAGCCAGACTGAAAGCAAGGACTTCCAAAGTGCCAGGAAGTTCTGGCTCAAAGATGAATTCAAGCCCCAAGTTAAAAGGTAAGTCTGGATGTACTTAAATACCTGGGAGGAAAGTAGCCTGTTTGCTTTTCTGCTACTACTACTACTCAAAGATGTACATGAATGCAATGCAACACTTTTTATCTCTACACTGCAATCTCCAGCAGGATTTATAAAGATTAGTGGAACTTTGTTTAAAGGAAGCAACTCAAAGCCAAACCAAGCAACCATTATCTCTCCCCATCACAGCAATATTTTTCCTCCAGAGAACTTCCTTGCTTGTGCTCCCCTACACACTTAAATCCTCCAACAAATAATACTTGACACCAAAGCAATGTCACCAGTGGCATCCTACATGCCCGGGCTCTCCTCATGAGAGACCATGAACAATGAGTGGTTCGTGCGGCCTTTGTAACACTTCTGAGTACACAATGCTACCTCTGCAGAGGCAGGCCTGGCTCAACAGAATGGAGCTGTATTTTCAGCTCAGGTGGAGACTAAACTGTTGCAGACAGAATTTGTTGATAATAAACCAGAGTGAAATGTAAACAAATGCACGCCCTAAAAGTTCATGAAAACAAACATATCAAAAAAAGAACACAATAAAATAGCCATTTAGAAGCATTTTTACCCAGTCACTGCCAGATATTAAAGCATTTGTGCAGATGAGCCCTGCATGCAAATTTAAATAGACTTATGTAATTTATGTCTCATATAACAGTGTCCATAAACAAGATTACACCAAATATAGAGAAGTTATATCCAGAAGGCATACTACCACTACATAGTACTTTGGTCCCAGAAAAACTTCACTTGCACATCTACATGTGCTATGCAATAACTCTATTTACTTATGGTAAACAAAATCACAGTCACTTGGAAGTACAGTCACACCCCTCTCATTCAGGCAGGCAATTTCCACTGCTCCTCCTATGAATTTACCAGGGTGGTGATGTATCGAGCAACAGCCATTACATGGCATATACAAAAAACAGCTAACAACTTTCAAGAGTGAGGTGCAGAATTTGTTATGCACGTGTTACTGAGTTTTATCCAGGGACCTTTTGACCCTGAAGAGCCAAGTCCCGCTAACAAAGGCAGAATAACATTTTTCATTAGCTTCAAACCCTTCTGACTGGCATCACAAGGGCTTTTAGTGAACAAGAGAGAGAAACGGAGGACATTACTTTGCTGACCTCTCAAATGATTGCTCAGCTGATAATTTATTTCTAAGCATATCTATAGTCTTTCTTAAGTATTTGGAAAATGACACTTCTCGAGCACTAATATAAAAAATGGTCTCTGTTTTCAAACTCTACACTCATGCAGCAAAACATCCAAGAGTTGAGCATGGAAAAATGTCAATGTAGAGTTCTGCACTGCAATAGTCTCAAGTAAGAAACACACAAGTATATAGACTTCATCTTGTTCCTTCCAGTCCAATTCTGCAAGATGCACTTTGTTTTCCACAAATCTTGATCTGCTGGAGCAGTTGTAGCCATACCTGCCAATCACCATCAGCTGACTTGTAAGGAGTGACACAGTTTTGACCTCAACTAATGGTAAAGCTGGTGAGGTTTTAGGGTTGCTGTTTCCTCATTCCATTAAAAACAAAAAAAACCCAAACCAACAAACCACCACCAATAAAAGATTTCTGCACTCAAGACTTTCCAAAAGCTGCTCTGCACCTCACAGAATCAGATCTGCTCCAGTATGAAACACAGCACTGCTGTAAAAGAAAAAAAACCTCAGCCACTGGAGCATTTTGCATTATCTGCATATGCAAATTAATCTACTTAACACTTTAGTGATAACAACTTGGCCATTGATATGACACGCTGGAAAAGAAAAAAAAAGAGCATTTCAGAGGAAAAAGAAAAGCTGCCTACCCTGGAACACCACTGAGTGAGGTTTTATGGCTCTTTTTCAATACTGCCCTTTTGTGAACTAGAGGGCATTTTACCATTAATTGTGTTTATCAACTCTGAGAGATGAACCTCAGCACAAGTCAGGGATTTTCTCTGATTTCATTGTCTAGCATGGAGATATGTGTGACAGGGGCTATCGAGTGTTACAATTGCTTTATGTCCTACGTAGTTTGGGAGTTAAAGCAACATCTGTACGCTGCCTGCTTTGTTAGGTCTGTGGGCACCCTGAAGTTACTGAGCAGTAAATTGTCATTTCCACATGAAAACTAAATTTTAAACTGGGGGATGTCCTCTCATACAATACTTCCTGATTCCAATTTAAATTCTATTATCCCAAGGGATTACCTGAACTCCCGTTTAGCTCTTTCTGCAAACATCTGACACAGCATCACTGATCTTGGTGGGTCTCATAGCAACTACATTACACAGAGAAATGGCCTTGGCTCTTTAGTTGCCACCACATACCAAGAGGAACAATTCAAGGTCTCAACAGAAGCATAAAGCTTTGTTCTGGTCCTATAGGAATGATTGGTGGCTTTACAACTCTTTAGTCTAGGGGAAGGTAGTGTCACTATTGAAGTTGCTTTGCCTTTAGCTTTCTCAAGGTTAAACTCCAAAACAAAAGCCTTACTTTCTCCCTTTTTGTACCTGTGAAAGAATTTGCTTTTGACATCTGCCTATGGCAAATACACTGCCTGCTTTTTGTGCATTTCTGCCTCAGCAACAGCCAAGTTCCACGGCAAACTGTATTTCTGGAAAGGTTGTTGTTTTCCTAAGAGCTGTGTCACATGAGGGGATGTTACTGAAAAGCCAACCCCCAGTGAAGACTTCAATGTTTCCTGGTCACTGTTTCTTTTGAGGAAAAGAACAAACAGCATTAGCTTCATAACTGACTGGCAGCAATAACTGCTGGTTTTTTATTTAGTGGAGGTCTTCCCGATCTCTCTTGAGTAGCCAGCGCTTCATATCCACTGAAGACCAGCACAAATTCCATAATGACACAACCACTCATTGCTCAGAAGTGAAGAACATAAAAAACCAACAAAAACAAGAAAGAGCAAAGAAGATTGTCTACCACCACATGTAAAGAGAAAGCTGGTTCTGATCTGTTCACATTCTCATGGTTTCTGCTATGAATGAACAAAGTTTTTCATTCCAGTAGAAAAAATGGACTATTCATTCCACAAATGTTAAACAGTAGAATTAATAAAAAATGTAGGAAGAAGAAATAGGAGTAATTACTGCAGATAAAGCTGCTGATCAGATCCTCAGAGGTGATCACGGATGCTGCCTTGGACACTGGCACAGTGTTTTTCCACTGCCACAGGTCAATCAGAAGTTGATGAAATACCTTCTCTCCAGTCTCTGGTGGCCAAACATAGATCTCACTCCACACAGGATTGCTCCAGGCAGTGAAGCTCTGCACATATGGCATACATTTTCCCTCCTAGTGCAGACCCTTTGAACACAGATAACTCCTAACTCATTCACAAAGCTATACTTTAAAACAAAACAAAACATAACAACACAACAATAAACAAGTGTCAGGCTAGTTCAGCAAGCAATATGTAAAAAAGACAGGTGCTTGGTCAGACTCCTGTGCTAAGCCCTACATACCGTCACCAAAGGTCGTTTACTCTGACACAGAGGGCAGAGAGCATGAGTTTCTTCTCAAGGTGGCAATGTGACTTTAAACTATCAGAGACATTGGGACTACATTCATCTCCCGTATCAGTCCTGGGTTGCTACTGAGACCTTGAATTGTAATAACAAGGCCCTTGTCTTAGCCAGCTTTAGAGACAACAGCAGATGCATCCCATCAGATAATCCCTGAATCACCGTGCAAGGCGCACGCCGTGCAACATCAGTAACCTCACTCGCTCCTCGGTAGATCGCCAGTAGAGCTCATTACAGGAAGCTGGCTCTGTCCTTCAGCAATGTGACAGGTGATTCTCGAGGAAAGGAACTGTTCTCACTTCCTGTAGGACTGGCTGCCTGCAGAAAAACAGCAAGAAAGGGTCTGTCAGCTGAAAGCAGGATTTATTTCAAGACAGGAGCTGTCTGAGGGCAACACTCGTTCAACCTGAACAGTGACACAAACACCATAAAGAATGTGCATAAAGGCACCTTAATGGCTGATGTTGCAACTTAGATATGCAGAACGTGTTTATGGCAACTGCTTGTCAGGGGACATTGAAAGAAGTTGTGGAGGAGCTGGGTGGGAATCACCAAGGCCCAGCTGCACTCCTGCGAAAATGATTCCTCATTCTTCTGGCAGGTATTTTTGTACTACTCTAGCTCCACTATGCCCTAGACAGCACTTGGTACACTGCAAACGGCTTGAACATACCCATGCAGAGTTGCTTGGAACAAACACACAAAAAAATTCTTCACGGAAAGAGTGGTGGGATATTGGAATAGGCTGCCCAGGGAGGTGGTTGAATTGCTATCCCTGGATGTGTTTAAGAATCACTTGGATGTAGAGTTGGGGGATATGGTCTAGGGATGAACTTGTGGAGTAGGGTGAATGGTTGGACACGATGACCCCAGGGGTCTTTTCCAACCTAGATGATTCTGTGATTCTATAATACAGAGTGAGGAATAGGACAGAGTAAACCATTCAACCATGTCCACGTGGAGCTTACATAAAAACAGTTAACAATTAAGTCTGAATTTGGAGGTCTACCCTATGTTCTAGCCATGCTGTCACTGTAACCCTGTAAGCTTGGTTTTGCTTTGAGGTCCAGCTTTCAAGTTTTGCTAACAGCGGCAGCCTACATCTCAAGCAGGAATCTGGCCCTAGGCCTGTAGCTGCACTAAGTACCTGTGCTTCTTCTGCATTCCTCATACATTCCACACACTCCAAGCCCCAAGAGGACCAGTCCAGCTAGTTCAGCTAAGTTTATGGAAAAGCAACTTAAGTTTCAGAAAATACACCTGTAATAAATACTAAAAGCAAGGCAAAATACGTTGCTAAAATAAGCGAGCACATCAAGTTAAGTACAATCAGAAACTCTTTCTCATCATGCCCATCAGCTATAAAAACTTGTATTTCTCTAGAAATACCAAGAAATCCACAAACTAAAGGCAGTCTTTCACTGGGACAGAGTCTCTTGAGGTGTAGAAACCTACATACCTATGCAGCAGGCAAATGGAAGGCAGCAACTGCTGAAATCTACTGGTTGCTGCTCTCTGTGCATCTGATACCACTTTTGACTTACTGATGACCTGAAGAGCAAATTAAAGGAGCAATAGTTTTACTAGGGAAACAGCAGGGCTCACCTCTTTCAGATGCCTTCCCTGCATCTTTAAGTAACAGCTGGGAATTAAGAGTAAGCAGGGAAAATTAATTAAGTAACAGCAGGAATTACCTTTGAGAACCTCAAGTTTGGACATAGGTGCTTAAAGCCCCTTTTAGTCCTTGAAAAAAAAAAAAAAAAGGTCCTTGTCACCTTCCTCTTACTTTTCCCAACCAGAAATACCTGTGTGAAAGCTCTTGCAGAGCTTTGCAGCAGCAAACACCACCACAGGGTACATAAACACAGAGGGGAGGGAAGAGGACATGTTTGCAAAACAATTTCTTTGCTATTTTTAGCAGGGAGATAAGAGTTTAACATTCAATTGCTGACACCAAGTTTGTCTCATGGAATATGTAGACTGATAGAAAACAATTACCAGAACCCCAATAGAAAACTCAGGAGAAAAGGTAAATGTATAAAATGTAAGATGTGATGCCTGCTATACATTCAGCTTTAGAACACAGACACAAGAAAGAGAAGAGTATATTGTATGACAAATCCTATCCAATGGAAGTTAGAAGAGCCCAAGAGTCTGGACTTACAAATTACATATCCTGAATCAACAGAAAAACCCAAGTGATGTAGAACTCTGATCACACTCTGCTTTAATGTAATTTCAAAATAAAATACATTATACACTGTGCCACTGGAAAAGGAACTTACTCCAAGGCCCTGTGAGAGCAATATATGTATGTCACAACTTTCATAAGGCACATGCACCCCTGAATGTAATGCTGCCCTGGAGAAACTAGAACTTATGGAGGAGTTTTATGGGCTAATAATTTTGTAAATGAACTGAAACAGGTGAAAACATGAGAAATATGCAGCAAAAGTAAAGCCAAAAAAGACGGCCCTATTACATAAGCACAGGACTGTTCACACAAGTACTCTCTAGGTCAAAACCTCCCTTAACCACAAGGACATTCCCTTCCATTGCCTCACCTGTATTCCCTGAATGAAAACCACCCCATCTCCCTGCACAGGCAACTGTGTAGAATGACAGTGAGCTCTCCCCAGCTCTGTTGCTGATTTACTAGGTTATTTCAGTTCTGTATGTTTCATTTTCCCCTACCTGTAATGAGAAGCTAGTGACACACACATACCTCAGATTTCTTGGGAAGGTTTCTGAGATACTCTAAGTTACCATGATTTTGTGAAATGTTTAAAGGTAACAGCTACAGCTAAAGAATGAAGCGGATGCTACACTGTGATCAAACACCACTTCTTACAATATATTTGGAATAAGAATATACAGCACACAGCTCCTCCCACTTTCACTGATGATGGACCAAGAGGTGTAGTTGAATCCAGCTTGTCCTATCCACACTCCAGGGAAGAAGCTTAACTCATTACTGAAGAATGCATCTTTCTTCCCCCTCCCCTCAAAAAAACCCCACAGCTTACACACCATACACATATTTAATGCTGTGTGAGCACGTGAGAGCAATATTTCCACTTTACTGGGCTGTGTTGGCTGGCATTAAAGCAAGTGTCCATCCTTTCCCTCTAACCTCAAGTCACAGCCCTCCTCTCTTCTGAGCCCACTGCAGACTAGTACTGCTTAAACTTCTTCAGGCAATGACACATCCATATGGTTCTTAAATGCAAGTCTCCAACAGAATGATGACTGCCACAAGCAGCACACCATGTCTGGATGTCTGCTTACCAGGCTGCCCTGAGCCCATCTTCTGAACTGCCTGACATCTGGTCTATGTTCAGTTGCAGCATAGATACATCCAGGGATCCAATTCAAGAACTTTAAACAAGTTACACAGTCGAGTGACCAAGTGTCTACAGAAATGGACAAAGTCTAATGACATCTAGAGAAAGTCTAATCTGAAACTAGAAACTTTCCCCCAAACTTCTGAAAATTTGTGTCACTTTTCTCCACCCCCAGACAGGAAAAAGCACATCTCTAACTGCTCACATGACTGCCTGGAAATAGGTGGTGTCCAGCAGGATATACCTACATGGCTGTACATCCTGCAGATGACAAGTACAATGTCATATACTCCTGGCACATTTGTAACACACAACTTCATTCCTGGAGAGCTACTACAGTGCTACCTCCTTTCCCACCCCTAGGACTGACAAACAGAATGATGACCTTTTCCACTTACTCTGTCTGCTCCTTGTGGATGATCCTGAGGAGCTGGGACGGCTTGTTTGTTGGGGTCCAGACTTAGAGAACTGGGGGGCAATGGCTGGGACCTTTCCCTTTCTAGGGCTGGCACTCTGCACTTCAGGAGTACGAGGGATCTTCGGTTTGCTGGTGAAGGCTGAGGGAAACTCACTGTAGGAGGAGATGGAAAGGGTTAGCAATGTATGGAGAAATATGTATGCATAGTAAGTCTGCAACCAAGTGAAACCTGCAGTACATGCTGTGCATGACAGACTGCTCAAAATTCAGGGAAACTGCAAACGGAAAGGAACATGGCACCACAGGTACTGCCCTGGGGCATGTACTCACCGTGCATGGCCTCTAAGCCTGTCTCTATTGACCTGTCTATTCTACTCAAACCTCCTTTGGACAACAGGATTGAACAGGTTCTGTTAGGTTCCCTGCAAACAAGTAATATTTCTTCAGCTTGTTCTCCACTGTATTTATCACATGCACAGGCTCAGTCTGAGCTGCAAAAACATGCAGATGTGCTACAGCACAGGAATACATCCTTTTAGGGCACAGACACTAGTATTTCTCCCAGGCAGCCTCTCCAGCTCCAGGCTGTGATAGGAGTTGTAGAACTCCCTGAAGGATTTGTCAAAAAAGCAAAAAGCTCTGATGGCATCCATGAAATAAATTCCCTAAGCACACATGTTTCTTGTTCACACTGAGAACATAAAACAGCTGCTGCTATTTCACTGTCTGCATGTGTGGCAAGAACACTGTTCTTTAAAATTTAGTCCATGACTGTGTGAGGGAGGGTCCACTGTCCTTCCCTCCCCCAGCATCAATCTATTTTTTCCCAGTTACAAAAATGGAGGCTACCAGGAAATAGCAAGTCTGTAAAGTAATTCTGCATCTATATTGATGTTTGCTCTAGTGAGTCAATTTTCTCTTAAATGGAGAAAAGTTTAAACTGAAATAACAGCTACATGAAAAAGCTCCCAATATTTATAAAGGAAATAAAAGCAGAGCCAAAGGCAGGAGATCGAAAAAGGCAGGCGATTAACATGGAAAGCCCCCGTGTTATTAGCTCCATCAAAAGAATCCTTTGTGACCATCAGAAAGGGTGATTATGAGGATTTTCAAGACATTTAATCTCCCCTCCTGCCCTGGGAATGCTGCTGAGTCAGTGCTGATTAGCCCTCCCGTACCCCTGCTTCACCTTGCAGGGAGATTTGAACAAGTGTTTCTTTTGTATTTTAAAAAGCATTAATTGTCGGTATTTTGCATATGTGTATGTTAACTATTAAGGACGGAGAGATGCTAACTGCTCTGCTAAGAGCCATCTCTGCAGCACTCTACCTATCTCTGAGTATTACAAGTACTACTCTGGTCTCATTTCAAAAGGAGGAGGTGGCAGATGGCAGCAGAAACCTATCAGCAAAACAACAAAAACCCCTAAGATTGGCTAGATAAAACCCCAAGCCTTGCCCACAGACATATTTAAGTATCTGTCTCCATAAAATAGTCTCATTGTTAATGTGTTGTTCTCATTGTAATCACTTTGGTTCAAGAGCTGGGTTTTCAGTTCACTAGTGCTCTTCATGGTCATCTTAAGTGTACTATGATAGGCTAAAGTAGATTAAAAAATGGAATATCCAACAGCCTCACAGCAGTTGAGTGATAAATGAACTCTTGTCCCCCCCCGTCCCCCCTCCAATTCGGCAATAGATAATAAACCCCTGGATCTGTATTCCCATACAGTAAAAAGTGGTTTTTTAGCTATCAACACTTCACAGAGTTTCACTGCAGTAACCTGGGCAGCCAGATTAGCAGCACTTTGGAGACAAAGCAAAGTAACACAACCAGAGTTACTACGCTTTCCCAAAGAGAGAGATACACACAGTGGTCACACAGGATGGCTCACATCTTTGCAAACTCTTCAGGAAATAATTACGTGAAATAAGCTGATAGCAAATACTGTAAAGTTGAACTGCCCCCCCCCCCCCCCCCCCCCCCCCCCCCCCACCGCCGCAAACGTGTGCTGCCCTTTCCGAGCGCGGCTAAGCGCCCCCCCCACCCACCCTCACCCAAACAAAAACCAGAAAAAAATTTCGTGAAATAAGCTGAAACCAAAACAGTGAAATTGGACCCCCCCCCCCCCCCCCCCCGCCACCCGACAGGATGCAGAGCATATCTTGGTCTTCATGTGCCCAGGTGTCACAGAACCACCTCATCCTTTATTACATCAATAAATAGCCCAAGATCAATGCAAAATAATTAATCCTCAGAATAACACAAAAACCTGCTATTTGGCATCCTTCAGAACATAATGAGATGAAGAAAGAAGCAGCAAAATCTACTGTGGGAATATGTTCCATAGTATTTTGTAAAGGAGTCATTTATGACAAGGTATGGTAATTTGAGAGTAAGTGCTCAAAAAAAAAACCAAACCAACCAACCAACAAACCAAACCCACGACAAACTCACACAGAAACCTACCTTTGCACTGAGAAAAAAGAAGAAAACTGTTTACTTGGAAAAAAAGGAAATAATTGTGCACAACAGACTGACACTGGGATTGAAATAATCACCCAGGAGATGACAAGACTTGAACGCACCAAGATTAATTATAACATTTTCTCCAAGAGAGATACACTTGGACTTCTGGCCATTTTTACCAGATTATCAGAAAAGCAAGACCATTAGAGATCTAAGAAGGCTGTGCAGAGTTTAAGCTCTTTATTATGATGATACTGGACATAGTCACAATAAAAAAACGAGTGCTTTTTCAGCCACCCGTAATTGCAAACTCAGGACTATTACATCTATTCTTGATTAGCTAAAACACATAACAGATCTATATTCTTAAATGATCAAAATGCAGCAGGGAGTAGCAATGCAGGGGCAGCTGCCAGTCTGACATACATCAGTTAGAACAATCAGTTGTTCCCATGGAAATAAAACAACTGCAATAGACATGTCACTATTTGGGCCTCATTCTTCTCTCAGACTGATTTAGCATAATTTCACTGATCTCTGTGAAATTAAATTCCCAATTTATGCTGCTAAGGAAGAAAGGAAAGAGCAGTGACTGCTTCATCACTGCAACTCACCCCTCCTTTTTTCATACATACTTCTTCTAGGAAGGTCTTGGTCTTGCCTAGTAGGAAGGAGACATCTCTTACAGTCATCAAAACTGTGACCAAAGCAGTTATTTAATCACTCTGCTTGTTTTGCAAACAAATATAAGTATGCGTCCAAGAATGAAAGAATGAAAGGACAGGTATAGCTACTGCAAAACCAACATATTAACAAGAGACCCTTGACACAGGAAACCCTGTGTTTGCTCGGACTGAGAATGGCTGCATTCCCACATCCGTAACTCGAGGCTGCATTTGTAAATACAAATTACTATATTCATGCTAAGGAAGTATGCAATGAAAAGATATTATCTTCTACAGGATGCTGCACCTGTGCCTTCAGCTAGAGATAGCTCCATCTATTACTGAGATTCAGACATTCATTTATGAAGAAAAAGGTTACTGGGACACACCTTTTTCTGAAAACAGATTATGACTGTAGAGAAGCCTCTCACCAGGTTGGGGGCAAGAGGCTGCCAATTTGGCTTACTTCTTGCAAGACAAAGCCTGAAAAATAATCTCTCTCTCCATCACAAAGCAAGCAATTTGGCCATAAAATTATCACTGTCTATTTTTATTTGTATTATGGGCTTAGCTACTGTTAGGACAGGCAACAGAAATAAAACCAGTAATGCTGGCATATGGGTATGACTACTAAGCACTTCATCTACTAAGCAGTGATAATTTGTTGATAATATATAATTTCTCAGATCTCACCATGGCAACAGCACAACTTGGAAAAACAAAACAAAAACCCCCAAACCACACCAGCTCTCCCCACTCCTCCCCCCCAAAAAAAACCCAAACCAAACCCAAGGCACACACAAGCATCTGTAGACCATAAAGAAACAAAGATCTAATCATAGTGTTCAGTTTTCAGAAGTGCTAGAGCTTTAACTGACACAAATAATGAAGCACTTCTGAAAAGTCAGATCCATAAAGAGTTGGTAAAACCTCCCCTTTAACACATCTCCACCCATTTTGTGTTTTACTTCTGGAATGTACTTGCTTTTAGAATTTTTCTACACTCACTGTTTAAAACTTGGCCCAATCAAATTAGCTATAGGAAAAAGCTGTTAATGTCTGAAGGACACATGTGGGCCCTGAAAACCTGTAGTAAACCTTGGTCCGATTACTAATGAATTCCTAGTTCTCATCCAAGATATAACATCACAGTCCTACATATGACAGAGGCTTCATAGAGAGCTCAAGGTATAAACAGGAGGAGAGCAAGATCTTCCATCTTCTTTTGACAGAAACTGTTTCAAGAAGAGTTTTGAAGAACTCATAGTATTGCCTCCCTTGCTATACCCTTATAGAGGATAAATCAGAGACTCTGGTGAGCACTGCTAGCAACTCAGCATGTTTTAAACATTCTCAATCCATTCAAACAATCTTCCTTTTGCAACTTAATTCCTGCCCTGTTCCCACAGTCCTACCTATGTCTTTATTAATAAATGACTTTTCATGAGTTAGTTAAGTCATCTAAGGAAGCAATCAGGAAGTTTTAATTGCAGAAGACTGCATTGTGCATACATGTGCAGTTCATTAATAAAGTCTTGCTTGAGATTTCTCCCATTCTGGACCAGATGCTTAGAAACTGAACAGCTGCCTCTGGCACAGCCACGGGTATTTTGTTTGGCAAGAACCACCACAGACGTCTGAGACCAGACTACATCATACATCAAATGACTTCACAGACTGTCTTTACAGCAGCACAGAATTAGCTAGTAAGTCCCTTCAGACTCCCCTTGCACTTTCAGATACTCCTCTGGATAATCCATACCTATGTGATTGCCCATTTACTTTGTCCTGGGTGAAGTCAGTAGAGGACGAGATACTGTCACCAGCTGGGATGCTTTGGTCCATTCTGTGGCCTGATGAGAATACTTTAGATGACTTCATTTCAATAGCTATTTAAAAAAGAAAGACAGTTTAGTGAGGAGTTGTGTCTCTATAATTTTACTAGAAACACAGTTAAGTCAGTTACTGCTGTATGAAGGAGACCTTGAGATAGTGGCAGGCTACGCAGTGCATTATGGCTCACCAGCTGAGCTGAGCTGACTTGCAAGCGTGCATACTGCCAGTCCTTCACAGCTAGAAAGTAAAACATGCTTGGATCATTTGCAAAACAGCTACTCTCTGCATTTGCCATGGGCTAGGAGCATGCAGACCACCAGTTAATGTGTATCAGCTAATCACTGATATCTCATTAAAGCCACAGGAATTGCAACCACCTTCAGTTATCTCTGCATATCCACAGCGACAGGTCACCACTGCTGACAAAATCCAGTATTTTACAGTTCTGTCAGACTTCAGGTCTGATATTTATTCACTGTACTTCACCTTACAGATGACCTCTAGAGGTCCCTTCCAACCCAGACATTTCCATGTTTCTATGTTTCTGCCTTGTACTAATGGAGAAGGAATGGACAGTCAGCTGAGAGACACAAGGCTACCAAAATGTGTAAGTCAATAAGAGCTCAGGGAAAATCCCTAGCTCCATTCCTTCCATGCTCAGGACAGGTTGCCATCCTGATTTGTTCTCCCATGCTGATGTGGATGCAGATCAGGTCACTTTCAAGACAAGCAGCTGGATGCCTAATACATGTTCTGTCAGACATTCAGCATAATAAGCGTAGTAAGATGATCAGGGTTCATCTTTAGTCCACAAGTTTTCGGCTCACAGGAGACAAAAAACCAAACTGTTTACCAAAGTGACAAAAACAGAGGATGGATCCAGACAAAACTGGACCAACTCAAGAACAGCTGAATATATCCAGGCATGGAGGACATTAAAAGCTGCTCTCATCTTTACAAAACAAAAGAGCATCAAGGTTTCTTGAGATACAACCTCGATGATGTTCTAACTGTTCACAAAGCTTTTATTCTAGCCATTTTTTAACTCTTGGTCTCTTAGTATTCATTCCACAACTTGACTGTGTGAAACTGAATCCCAAAATATACATGTGGTGCTGGAAAACACATATTCTGAAGTGAGCAGGTTCCTGGTACTGGATAATGACCATCGGACCCACATCAGAACTCAAAAAATTACATATTTATTTCACAGAAAAAAAGTTTGGCAGGACATGATGAGAGTCTCTAGAAGCAATACAATTATTTTTACACTTTTCTGTTATGTACTGTTCCCTGCTGGATCTTAGAAGGCACTAGAAGAGAAAGGGCTTCATTTCCCTTGTCTTAAATTAAAGTATTTTCCATTTAGAAATTACAAAACCCACTGCCTTTTGGAAAACAGGGGATGTCCAAAGACCCTGTCCAATTATCATTATATAAAATACAAGTCCTGGCACTGACAAGAACAACCAGGGGATCCAGCTGTACAGTCCCTCTTTTGTCTTCTCTTCTACTCCTCATTTCTAAATCCCAAAAGGCAAGACAGACAAGTGTGTATTCCACTGGCTACTTGCAAAAACGTTAAATGAACCTCTGACAATCTTTCAAGTAGCTCGTTGTTTTAAAGCATGGATTAGTATTAGGAAGAGTAGTTTCTGCCACACACCAGAATTAATTTTCTTTTTACATGTATAGTGCATATAAACTTCCAATATGCAGTATATTCTCACCTCCATGATTCTCCTACAAGAAAGAGAATAATCTAGTAGTGTTATTAGAATCCACCTGAATATAATTTTGCCTGAAAACAGCTAACAAACTGTTTTAAACAGAGGCTACAAGCAAAGTTCTGACAGTATGAAACACTGAAGTTGGCAGGAACTTCTTCAGTATAAAGGCTTTAAAACAATATTCTAAATAAAAAATTAACAACATTTACTTTGCTGACTTACGCAGATGACCTGTTTAAACTTCCCCACAAAAGTCTACAAGCAAACTGTCAGACATGATCAGCAGCACAGAAAAAGTGACCGAGGATTTTACTGGCAAGATACTATCAAAATGTGGTTCAGAAAGCATGCCAGGCTCCTGGGGACTGCAAAATGCCTTAGATATTGCATCCAATTACACCTCAAAACAGCAAATACACCTTTGATACCTGCTTGACTTAATTTCCTTTATGAAGCATGAGTATGTAAAACTCCTTTTTTTTTTTTCCTTCTGTATTGGAAAACTGCTAAGTCAGTTTGCTTTTGATTAGTTTACAACCTCTGTTGTTCTGAGTTGCTGCCCCTGGCCAGCTAAACCTCCCTGCAGAATGGGCTCAGCTACACCCAAGGTGCTACTGTGCAAAGCAAGGCTGGAGGACAGCACCTCAGTCCTGCACAACAGCAAGAACTCAAGTGCCCATCTTGAACAGGAGCTTCATGTGCTGCTGTCATACGGCTTTCATTCAGCATGTTATATTTATCAGCTCTAGGCATTACTCAAGCAAATTCCTGTCTGCAAGACCTTGGTTACTTTTCTCAGAATCCTTTTCATTTCCGCTAGGAAATTTAAAAAAAATAGAAGAGAGAATAAAAAGTATGCTATTCCTTTAGTGCTTCAAAGCATATTTTTCAGCAAAGTGAAGGCATGCTTTGTCTGAACTTATTAATAATTCTGTACCGGATGTGCTGCAAGATCCTTTATCTAAGGCTGCAGAACATTTTGCCTTAAATCCCTAATTGGAAATGTTAATGAATCCCTGCAAGAAGGTTGAAACTCCCACATCCAAAATTCCATGATCCTGTGGATATCAGAAGTTCAGAAACAAAGTATTTCAGAAGCCCATAACCTTTTAAATTCCATCACATGTTTCTGAGCTCTCAGGTCCAGATGACTTTGCTTATTTTTCTGTTTAAGTTGCAAGGATGGAATCTTTAGCAGCATCACCCACAATGCAGCTATACAGTCCAGGGCTTCCCATCCTCCACAACCTTTTATGGCTTGAATGCAGTTGCAAATCTAAGCAGATAACTGCAGCTGCCTTCAACTTTAATACAGAGGTCTAGGCAACAGAGCCTGCAGGTGCCAGCAGACAGAGATTCATTTAGATCCAAACAAGGGTATATTTGATCGCGTAAGGAGCTGCAGCTCCTTCCCTAGGCAGAGGACATCGTGGAGTGAAATACAATCTATTTTGCATATTCGAAGCCCTGGGAACGATACTTGCCCCTTCCACAGGAAGCAAGATGGAGCAAGGCAAGTGAGACCCCCTGGTCTCTGCTGACCACACATTACCTTCTGTAGCCATTCATTCAGCTTGAGCCAAAAATCCAACTGTGTGCCCCAAGATTTTGCAGACTGCCCAGGGTCTACAAATGGAGGGCCAGTTCCGAGGCTACATTTGAAAAAAAATTAATATCTACAACACACAGAAGCTAGGCCCCAAACACCTGCCCTGGCCAAGAAAGACAGCAACAGTTAACAACAGTATTCACAGCATATCCTTACACGATGGAGAAATGCAGAGGTCGGAAATGCTGGACCTGCTCTCACCACAGATGGGAGGATGACCACTCGGCAGAGACTGCAGCTTCTCATCCCTATCATGACAAGAACTGGCATCGTTTTCCGGCCTGGAAGAGAAAGAAGAACGCAGGGTGATGAATGCTTGCAGTATATAAGTTTGCATGAGAGTAAAATCTAATTTCTTCTGATTGCCTGTAATGACATAGAAGATACTGAAATTATATTTCATATTGAAAACTAGCGCTAAAGACATATTTTAACTGCATGACTGTAGCTTCCCTAAACCAGATGATGTTGGGTGTATTGGAAATTAACAATTTTTCCTACTGCAATAAAGGAGACGAAGAAAGGAAACCGTAACTCTTCTTACAGCCTGAAGACTCAAAATACCAGGACACTTAAAGAAAAAGACTGTAGCAATGGGCCTGAAAGGTCTTAAAATACTTTGCTTTTTCAAGGATTTAAGATTTGCTCCTGCATATTACAAGGATTTAACTTTACAGAGCAATATACAATACACACTTAAACCAAAGCAGATACGCAGAACTACTGATTTCCCAAGTGAGGCGGATCAATGAGAAACTGAAGTGGCTGAATTACTATTGCTTAGTAATAAGCAATAAAACACAGCAGAAGCAAGAGGGGTGTGAAAAGTGTGTGAAAAGAAGTTGGCAGGCACAGAAATTTTCCCTGCCCAATACCAGGTTAAGGTAATGAGACTATATTTCTAGTTTGAAAGGATGCAGTCCAAGGAGGTGGTTAATGATTTCACAGCTAAATCAGTTTCTAAGGAAAACAGCTAGCAGAATATTAAGTAGCTCAGTCCCCTTTGAGTGATCTCAGTCAGCGAGTTCTTAAAGAGGAAGGGGGGGGGGGGGGGGGGGGGGAG
>JANIJG010024614.1:93282-110048 GCA_024611175.1 Megaceryle torquata
GCGGGGCGAAAGAAGAAGAAGAAAAAAGCAGCTTTCCAGTATTTCCTGGCTTCCTCAGCTCCATACAGCAAGCGCTTGTCCATATAGGGATCCCATGACAATTCATCTGAAGTAACTAGAGCCTTGTCTGCAGAGGCAAGTCAAAGAAAAATTAGCATGGAATAGCTGCTACATGTGCAGTGGTTATTCTGCATTAATTTTCTGTGTGAATACTTCTATTCACTAGAAATTTCCCCTCACACCCTTTTGAGGTATGAACCAACAGCTCAAAGAGATGCATTATAATATCTCCATCAACTGCTTCCTCTTTCATGACGTTTTTAAAATGAAGTATGTTACGTCGAGTTTCACATGAACTTTAAATAAGACAGATAAACTGTCTTGGATTGTCCCTGGGTAAACAAACTGTATATGATGCTAAAAAATATCATTTTTCATGCCATTTCATATGATACAAATACAAGCCACTTTAAAGTATGAAATGCATCCAGTTCAGACATTGCTTTCAAATTAAGGCTGCTAAGATATGGTCACTTCTCTTCCTCATTTTAATAAATGAATTCCTACTAAAATTAGAACAGCATAAAAATCATCAAAGCTTATAATTTTCTCTTGTAAAATCTAGTTCAAGAATGTCTTCATCTATCTGCTGCAGTTTTCTTGCACACAAATATGTTGGATATAAAATAGAAACTTCTTGTTTGGGGTGGTATCTTCTGCTTCCTACTTAAGATATGGGAGCAGCAAACTCTCATTTCTACCATTTGGCCAGAGCAAGAGGGAAATTAATTTTCACATAGTTTCACCATGTTAGATTTCTGCTGCTTACATTTTTCCTCCCTAGCTTGCACAGTGAGGCAACTAAAGACATAAAGACTGCTTCACACCAAACTAACACCTCCCTTAGACCCAAAGCTCCCAGAACCAGTGTGGTATAAAGGGGTTTTTAATTTGCATTCAGCAGTGACCTAAAGCCTTCTTGCAGAAGCAGGGGCTGCACAGCTGTTCATAAGGAGATTCAGGTTTTGAGTAAATCTGGAACTAGTGTCGTTTCAGTATCCTGGCAACATTAAACATACTGCCTGGGTAGATGGTGGCAAAAAGAGACACGTGATCACTCCTAGAGATTATTTCTGATGCATTAATGGCAGTACACAATTGCAGTTTTTCTCTCTGTTTATAAAGCAGGAATATAATGCTCAGACACTCCAGTGACAGCTAAGATTTATTCCTGAAAAACACTTTCTGAATAGATCTACTTGATGATTAAGGGACTGGAACACCTGCCTTACAAGGATAGACTGAGAGACCTGGGGCTTTTTAGTCTGAAGAGAAGATTGAGAGGGGATCTAATTAACGTCTATAAATACATAAGGGCTGGGTGTCAAGAAGGCAAGGACAACCTCTTTTCACTTGTGCCTTGTGATAGGGTGAGGGGCAATGGATTCAAGCTCGAGTACACGAAGTTCCACCTCAACACGAAGAACAACTTCTTTACTGTAAGGGTTACAGAGCACTGGAACAGACTCCCCAGAGGGGTTGTGGAGTCTCTTTCTCTGGAGACTTTCAAGGTCTGTCTGGATGCATTTCTGAGTGATCTGCCCTAGTTTTGTCCTGCTCTGGCAGGGGGGTTGGACTCTATGATCTTCGGAGGTGCCTTCCAACCCCAAACATTCTGTGATTCTGTGAATAGGCTGTAAGGCTACTCTAATAGCTGAACCGACAGAATCAGTCCAGGTCTCCTAGCCCACTATGGGCAAAAGACTGTGTAAGGGAAGTGGGACCCTGGACTTAGTAACACTGACCCCATTGTAAAGTGGCACCATATATTTAGTCACGTATTAGCCAGTTAGGATTTTTAAGGCCTGCAGTTCTTTCAGAGGAGTGCAGGAAAATGATTAGATAATCACTGAGCTGATATTAATTAGCTGCTGTTTTCTTAAACACAAACACACCTAGTTAATATATACATTAAATGAGGGCTTGCAAAAGCTGTGGCCATTATGACGGTGCAGAAGTTGACCACTGTGAGAAAGGACACAAAGTAAAAACTCCAACTCTGCATTCAGATTATACCAGGCAGAAGTAGGCGTCATTCTCAAACAGATGCCATTTTTTTTCCAGGCTAGTACGCAGAAGAAAAATCGAGACTGTGCAAGACAAATTCTGCCCTGGGATAGCCAATGGATGTTTGGTTTTGTTTTGTTTGTTTTGATTTTTTTTTCCTTTAGATGTGCATTTCATACATCTTGCTTTTTTTTAAAAAAAGCCCAAGAAATACCCTCTTTTAATATGCCCAGATCTGGTATGCTACACTTGTCCGTTCTAAGGCCCTAGTAACTTAATCAATATAATCCCATCTGAATGGTACAGCTGCCAAAAAGACACATTTGGATGACTCGGTCAGATCATCTGCCTGCAAGAATGTTAATGCCAGGGAACAAACATGGGCAAGAGAAATCTGTGGCCACTCCCTATCCAAAACTGTAGACCTCTATCAGATTCAACTACACCTGTGTAACCACAGCCTAAAGCAGTCCACATTGTTTTCTGTAAGGGTCTTCCACAATAAAATGGAGAATAAATGTATTTTAAAAAATAGAAAATATCAACATGAAAGCAAAGACAGGCAGGGTGAATGACATGGAACAGTCTTCAGGACTGATGTGTTCTTCTAAGAACCACCCCTACATTCAAACTCATTACACTGTTGTATTTCAGGTTATCCATTTATTTTAATGTACTTCAGTATATCAATACTGTGACTTTTGCGTACTAATACCTGTACTTGGTTAGAGTGACTTGTAGTCTCTTAGCTTCAGTATTTGCAGAAATAAAAACATTAAATGCCTGTATTCAAAGCTACCTGGATTTGATCAAGTCCAAAACTGAAAAGTAAAAAATAATTTAAATTTGAGATCTCATTGGTATTGTACTTCCTTGGTCAGGACAGTGAAAAGGAGAAGTCTCACCTCAGAAATCAGAAGATTAAGATCTATTTGTTCTAACAGAAGACAGAGCATGTTCAAGAATCTCTATATTGTAGGATTTCCTTATTTGATTTACAATGCAGCCTTATAGCTCTGACCTCAATCACACCAAGAGCAAGGTGTTACAGAACCTTCTACTGGAAAATTATTTCTTCCAAAGAAGGAAATTCAACATAGCAAGATTTTTGCCTTCACATTTTCTTTTGAATCTGTCCTCTTATGGGGGGGATAGCAAATGCACTTTTAGGCAAGGAAGGTTTATTTATCAGGCATTGTTAGGATAATTTTGTTTTGTTTTTAAAGGATCTTAAAAAAAAAATCCATCTTGGTCTCATTTGTTTGGACTTACGTTAGGTACACAGTTCTGTGATGACCTGGTGTCACAGGTCTCTGGAGAGGCTCATCCATGCTCTGGTGGACACCAGGAAACAGCTTCTTCTTGGTTTTTGGAGTATGAGTCATTATCTGATCCACAGTAAATAAAGAAGTGGAGGAACAAAACGTAAAAGCCATAAATCCAACCACACAAAAAAAAAAAGTGAAGAAAAAAAAAAGCCACCCCCCCCCCCCCCAAAAAAAAAAAAAAAAAAAAGAAAAAAAAAAAGAAAAAAAAAAGAGAGAATGTAGTGGAAAGACAGTTAACTGGAGCCATAGAAAAAATTCTATAGAAATTTTCTCTATGAAAATGACTTTCTCTATGCATGAGAAACTAAGCTGCATTCTGGTGTCACCAGATAAAATTGCCTGAAACCACTGTAGGCTGTTCCATAACATCTATCTCAGGTCACATTCCCATTATCATTGGTAGGCATATAGACTGAGGGATCCAGAAGGTATACAGTCACATTTAGCTCAAATTAGTCACAGCACACTAAATGGCATTCATGTAAACTTTACACTTTTTTACTTAATGAGCTTTTGCTGCTTGAGGTAGGACATGCAATACCTGATCTGGCCTAACGCCTGCAGAAGCGGTTAACTTTTCAAAATAATTTCAGACCAGCAGCGTGTTCCAGTATTAAAGCAAAGGGCTAAGCAACTTACGTACTCCCAGAGTCACTGATGTAGCACTAGAACCCTAAGGCTGCTTTTTAGCTTATTATTAAGCCACAGCCTGACCACCTCTGGTGAAAGGATAGTTATCTGTCTCGAACTTATTTTACTTCCAAACAGCAGGTAATAAAAGGGACTGTGAAAGATCTGGACTGCAATGTAGGTAAGAATCCAGTTCTTTGAACAACAAACTGAAATAAAGACTTTAGCATGTGATGAAACCCCTGATATTAAACACTTCATCCAGCAGATTAATTTATTTCAAGACTCTAAGGAGTGGTACTCACTCCCAAGTACTCAGTTGTTAGCAGTTTCTCTCCTGCAAGCTCTCCCAGTTGAGGTTGCAAAATCTCATCTTTGTCCAGATCAGCCTCCATGATGTCATGGTCCTCCTGCAACAGCAACACGCATCTTATTTTAGCCCACATTCCAGGAAGTTTTTGTTTCAAATCTAGTTCTCGCCTCAGTACTCACTTGGATATGTACTGTCCAGATAAATGACTGTTAGTATTGCCCGTACAAATGGTAACATACAAGAATTTTCCACCAAAAGAACAGACACCTAAAGGCAAACTCTTAGATTACCCAATAATATGGATGCTTGGACAGTGCTCTACAAAAACAGCATGAGGAAAAAACATTGGAAGCATGCACTGGGAAGGTATTTCCTACAATGGAAATGGTTGACTGATTCCAGCCTCCATGTAGTGCAAAATAATGAGACTACCATCACTCAGAACAAATTGGTGTCAGCTTCCCCAAAGCTCTACAGGTTTGCCTTTTTTCATGTTCAATGACATCTGTACCAAATGGCTTAAAACCTATAATTTCTGTTTTGATTTAATTATTCCTATTGCCCATCACCTTCTTATTCTCAGGCATCAAGCAGATATAAAAAAGTACAGGCACAAAGGGCCCATGGCACCATCCAGTTCTACTTTGAAATATCCTGCCAGGTCTTCCACTGTGGCTCTGAAAGGGCACAAGCTTTCCACAGGTCCCAAGTCACCTTGTGCAGGTGCTTCGGATGCTGTAGTTAATCTTAAGAAACATTAGATGCCTGTGTGTTGAACAACTGAAGCAGTTACAGAAATATGGACAATAATCCACACATTTTTCTAAGATTTTGAGTAAAATTTTTCAAAAATTTTTTTGTTTATGTATGGATTTAATAAAAAAACCTATTTCTTTAAATGCTTTGAAGACACCAGATTGTTAATCCTTTTCATCCACCTAAAGATGTATTCTCTAGACAGCCATAAAAGGTAAGGCTGAATAGGACCTCAGGAACATATTCAATCTGCCTTTCTCTCCAAGGCAAGATAAGTTACAATCAGCTCTTAATTACCTAGGAACCTGAGAAGGTGTGAAAATTATCCCGTATCATCTGTATCAAGCAAAACAACCCCCCTGAACACACACTCCAAACTCCATCATATATTGTATTAAAAAAAAAAGAGAAAAAAAAAAGTTTTAAACATGAGCTTTATAAATGGTGGAATTTCTTTTACATGGTACATTAATGTAGCACCAAAATATAGCAGTTTTCTTCCAGCATGCTTTACAGAAGACTGCCTACACTGTGCCTGGGCAGAGTATTACATGTTACAGTCAGAACATCACCCCACTCTTTCCCCCAGCTCTCTGCATACAAGATGTATGTAACTTCTCCTCATAGACCGCCTCGGTTTCCCCAGGTTTCCCCTCTTCCAATATCCTGGTTGAAATATCTTGTCAGACAGAAAACACCAGTTTCTGATTTCTGGGAAGTACCTCTCCTTGCCAACCTCGCTCCCTGATGTTATTTAACATATCAGGTAACTGAGCCTGAGCATGTCCCTCCTCTGCCTCCTTGTACAGAAAAAAAAAAACTTTGACAGATGTGCCATCATTTTACCACTGAAAATGCACAATTGGTGCCCTGTTCAGCACTGCTCACAGGCTACAGTAGATGTTGGCAGCAAAGTCCTTTAACATAATAGGCTGAAGTCCTGCAATGAGGTCTGTGATTAAGCTCTCTTTCTTTTGATGTGCTCTCTAGCTGAAGTGTATTTTCACACTGCAGTTTACTGATTTGATTGCCAGGTGCTGAGTGACGGAGAACCAGAGGGTGTCTGATAAATCATCACTGTACAGTTATCTAACACACCTCAAGTTTGTAACTAAACTTTTGAATTAGACCTAGGATATCACATATTCACTTTTACAAGGAGCATTTAAAGATGGTCCAAGTCAAATTAGAAGCAAATGTAAAGATCAAATACTGAAGTTAGCATTTAACAGAATACCCAGAAAATATGCCCTGTGACTGTGGGTGTCAGCACACCCCAGATGGCTAACAAAGATGGGTATGTACTCTAGAAGCCAGTGCATCCTGAGCTCTATAGTAGTTCATTTAAAGCTCAGCAGACAAACCCAACAGCGAATTTATTTCTGAGTAACAGTATACACATAGATATTTTTATTCATTTCATATGCTCTAGTGTTATACATTACAGAATCTTAAAATTCTGAGCGTATGATGCTTTTAGAAATCCCCCAAACAGGCTCAACTGCATCTTGGTGGCAGCGTTTAGGAGAAAGCAGTCACTGCCACCAGATCTGTTCAAAGCCAAGAGAGAATTCAACAACTCTAAATTAAACACAGATAAAAGCAAAAGGTAATAGTAACAGCATGGGGAACCTTCACATGCTCTTGGAAACAATAAAGCTGGAGAAAAACCTGCAAATTAAGACTGCGTAAGAGTGCCTTTTGTTGTTTCTTAAATTGTGAAGGTTTAAATACTGGTACTGAGTGGATCAGCAACAAGCTGTATCAGTAAGCATTCTGAATGCATGTCACTAAATTGGCAATACATGGACATATTGGGAAATACATTCAGTCTGTCGTAGTTTAAAAGTTACATAAAGGCAGGACTTCTGATAAAGTTTTCCAAAACTTTCTGTTGCCAGATCACAATATCAGATGTTATCACAGAACCCCATCAAAGGACAATAACTCACTGCATTTCCAAAATACAAAAGGGCTCCAAGCACTGTGGCAGTGAGTCAACACAATCTTTGCTTATTTAACACAGTAACAATATTATGCATTTTATGTAGCATTTTGCAGCCATGCTGTTTGTAAACTATATTTTCTAGACAGTGAGACTAGGAAACCAGGCGTCCTTGCAGCAGAACAAAAATATAGTTCCCAGCAGCAATAAGGATTGAGAATGTTCCACAATTAGTTACACTAGAAAGAGTTTTAAAACTGACTTCATGAGAGTTTTTCTTTTTAATATAATGGGGAAAAAAAAAAAAGGAATCAGACACTTCCCTGTTTCAAAAGCATACTGTTGTTTTTCAGTCAAGTAACAAGACGTACCAGAAGTCCATTTTAATCATAAGATGGTTCAGGGGTAAAAATGAATTTCGGAATTATCTCGCCTAGAGCCTTGGTTGGGATTGTGAGTGGCAGCAACTTGTCTAGGGGGTATGACTACATAAGAGAATTTACCTTCCTTTAATTCCCAAGAGCAGGTAAAGTAATGGAAGCGTTCAACACTGTCATGCAATTCAACACCACACCTGGAGTTCCTTATCTCTGTGCTTTCCCAACAGAACACAGTACCTTTCAAAACTGTACACTGGTGTTCAAGGAAAAATATCACCACCTTGGATTCTCATGATACAGCTAAGACACTAAAGCCTTGCAGCAACAATAAAGCAGCATATTAAACAGAGAAGTTATAATGATTAATCCCCAGAAAAACACCTATTGCACAGTAAGCATTGATTTTGGGTGGGAGGAGTAGAAAGATTACTCAAAACTCTCTTCAGGGCTACAGGAAGTGAAAAAAATGATAATAAAATAACCCTATTAGAAAAAAACCCCAACAATTTACTGTACCCCCTTAGAGCAGAAGGGGGAAAACCGATTGTTAAATAAAATTTCTGTGTAGCTCTAAACTTAGAATTTCCACATGGCTCTAAATGTAGGCAGTGTAACAAGGGTAATTAGTTCATGTGTTCGCCACCTATTGTGCCACAACACAGAAACTAGCTAAATAATGCAACCAGTGCAAAACTTCCCTGGACACTGCCAAGTGAAGGCTGGATCCTGCAAGGGGCGGCACCCCCCGGCAGCTGAGAGCACATCACACCTGATGCAGTCAGGATATTTACATTCTTTTCTGCTTTCAAAACAGAAAAGGCTCAACATGCACTTGAAAATGCACTCAGTCACCCTGCAGTAACAGGGTAAGTTTTAGACTGTAGCACAGTTGTTGCTACTCACTAACATTTGTGTTTATGTTCAGTGAGCCAGTAGGATGTGGATGCAACTGACTTGGTAAGTGTTATGTGGTTTAATCTTTGTTGGTTCAGGACAAAAACATTTTGTCTAAAAACTCTTTTTTTTTTCAGTAAATATGTTCTCCAGCAATATTTCTAATATAAGAACACTGCAGAGATCATTACCTCTCAGTGTCACTGCCTTCTCCAGGGCAAATACTTGATATAAATGTATGTGCACACTCACACCCATCTAAGTACATTCAAACACTGTTCTGAGGACATTTGCTGTAGCTGTTCTTTTGAATTTCTCATGAAAGACTTTTCAATAAAAGAAACATGCTGTGTGCTGGTCTTGCAGATAAAACTCCCATGTAACCACCTACATGGTGTAATTTCAAACCCTGCCCTCGCCCATGCACAACATAGCAACAGCAACATACCCAGTGAATACTCTCACATCACTTACACCTTGCTCTGCTTGTTAATTTAGATGATCGAATACGCTGTGTTGCCTGCCTGGGATGCCATTATGTCATGAAGACATCTTCTTAAAAAGATGCAGAAGTATTGGTATAAAATGTGTTAGTTAGAGGAGCTAGAAATACACAAGTAACCAGTTCATATTTATTATGATATAGTTTCTCACGCTTACTTTCTCTCTCTTTTTTTTCTTTTCTTTTCACTTCTTATGGGACTTATTTCTGAATTTGTAATTACTGTTTTCCTTCATTTCATACAGCCAATTTAATAAATATATTTCAAAGTCTCTAAACAGCAAAAAAGAAAGTCATCTCACTTTGAACAGAAAATGATACCATAAGAAAAAGTGATAACCTCTTTATAAACTGTTCTAGTAATATACTGGTTCATTTGCTTCCTTTATATTTAACTGCTGAGAAGGGTCTGCTTGAAAGCAATATTTCTACTGCTACAGTAGGTCCTCATCTATTTACTTATTTCAAGATACAATCCTTCAGTTATCCCAGAGGTGGTAACTTGACAAAATAAAAGAGTAGGACTTCAAATGAAGAAAAGGTAGTGGAAACATCAAATTTTGTCAATGCAAAAATAATTAAAATAACCCCCCCGTAACCAAACCAATCAATCAATCAACCAACACAAAAAACCCCAACCCTACAACAAAACCAAACACACACAAAAAGAACAAAATAAAAAATAGCACACACCAAACAAACAAACAAACAAAAAAAACCCCAAAAAACAAAAAAACAAAGTCTGGTTTATTGACACAAATATTTTCTGTCTAGAAGGTAACAGATTTTTCTAAAAGGTGCTAGAAGGTCTTTACACTTACTTCCTCATCATCCTCTTCCTCTTCATCATCAGACACAATACTATCATTTAATGTCTCCTCTAGAAAGAAGCAAAACAAAATGGTGTAAAAATACACGTATAACTTAACGGAATTGCTAGTTATGGCCCCTCTTTTACAAGAGGAAGATTTGGCTTGTTTTTCATATAGACATCCTATTCTTTTTAAGACAACTGTTGGAATTCTTTGCTCCTATAAAGCATTCTATAACTCACTGAAACCAATACTTTGGAAAATGGCAGGAAGAGAAATGCTTCAGAATAGTTATTTTCTCATAAATCCCACTATGATGTCTCAGTGTATTTTTCAACAAGACTTGAATGGAAGTGTATGCACTTACAAGTTTGTCTGCTTTTTAACTAATTTTTAATAAAGGACTCTACTTCTCCCTTCAAACATGTCAATATTATACTGCTTTTATACATAATAAGATAGTACTCATGTAGAATACTTACTGTAACTTTTGGACAAACTCATTTCCTTAGAAAAAAGCAGCCAGGCTTATGCTGGAAATTTGGATGCTTAACTTCTACTCACCAATCAGACAAAACCATTGAAAATACCATTCACAGGCAGGAGTGATTCCATAGCCATGGTGAACAAATATTGCATAGTGGAAATACAGTGCTTAGATACTTTATTGTTACTTTACAAGCTAGAACTGAAAGACATTCTCTTTCATGGTCTTTCCAGACACCAAAGGAAGCAGTCAAACTTGTTCTAATTTTACTGTGCAGAAAGAATTAATCAGAATTCACCTCCTTTTCATGATTTGCTTTATCTTTCTTCAGCTTTCCTCTCAGCCACAGGGAACAGAAAATACGATAAATATTCCACCTCCTCGTATTTGTCTGTATTAACACAGCATCTACAACTCCTGGGACCCATCAACATGCTCACCAAAAAAGGACAGTCTCTGCCCCCTGTTCAGGGAAACCATTTCAGATAATAAAGCCACACTCCTCAATAGAGGAAGAGATGAGCAGAGACAGACTTAGTCCCTAAATCCTGCTTTACACATTGTATCTCACCTGTTTATTTTTGCAGTTAACAGCAGTCTCTCATTACTGGGAGACCACTAGCATGAAAGAACACAGTCAAGGTCATTCTATTTACAGTCCCAAAACTTTGGAATTGAATCCTATTCAGCCTTTTATTTCTTCTTTATAATTGTAACACAAAAGGAAATTTAAAAATACATCTGACATTCAAATCCTGACATTCACTATTCACCCTCTCTCAGACCATCACACTATTGTTATTCTTTGAGAGTTTCAATGCCAAGTAAAAACATGAGCTTTCTTATGGCTTTTGTGAAAGATTTACAGCTCAGATAGCTGCATCTGTTCTTCTGACCTGAATTGAGCTGCTTGATAATAAATTCAATCTGTTGGATCATCTCTGCATTTCCTTCCTTGATAAAGCAGTGCAGAATTTCTTCCATTCCCTGCATGTAGTGGAAAACATTTCTAGATTAGTATTTCACGTGACAGAGTTTTGTTAGCTAAAATGTCTTTTTTTTTTCTGTTTCAGGAAAAATGGGGACAGTATGAAACAAACCACTGTGTCCAGGTCTAAGCATTACATTTTGTCCATGCACTTCCTGAAGACAAGAGAAATATACTGTCTAGATTGCTTCTAGGTTTAAACACGGAAGTATCCAGGCTGAACAGCAAGTTTTTACAACATATCTGGTGCTTCTGCCTTCTGAGCTCAGTACACAGTAATCAACAGAAAAGGGGAAATTTACATTCACAGTAACAGCAGTGCAAGGTTCAGAGAGGGAAAGCAAAAAGCAGGACCAACTCTGGCCTTCTCTAAAACCCAGTTTCTCTCTTTGGGGCTCCTTACAGACTTGATGTTGTGTCTCTAATAATTTAGCATGACTTCCAAGCCTCTGTGCTCTGTGAGGTAGAACATCTGACAACAATCATGTCACGTAACTCTCTAGGTTAGTTCTTAAGAGATAGACTGCTATCCCAGAAACAGCTTCCTTCAGTCCAGAAGTTAAACCACACTCATTACCAATAGACTAACTGTCACAGAAGACCAGTTTCTAGTTCTGCTAAAACCGTCCTCCTGCTGCCTTCCCCAGATAACCATGTCTGTATCAGGCAGAAACAAAAACAAGAGTAAGTCATCCTCTTAGTGGCTATTCACTGGTGCAAAAGGAGTTAAGTAAGGGGAAGAAGTAGCAGGTCAGATGAAAGCATCTCCTGGGTCCCTTCATGCCTATGAAATGCTAGATGGACAACACTATTCTAAAATAACACCTTTCGTTTATAATTTAGACAGAATCCTTCACAATGCTGGTGTTTCACTTCTGGAAAAAGATCAGCAAATATGGCAAAAGTGTTTGAGACATACCTTCATAGCTGCCTGAATATCAAAGGTGGAGAGCCTCTTGTGAATTCCCTTCTGAAAATACCACAGCTCCTACCTCACAATCCTGCTGCACGCTGCTCTACAGGTACCTGTTTGCCTGCCGTGTTTGGTAGAGGTGTTGATCTTTGTGCTATGCAAAGCAGCAATTCTTACCATTGCTCTGGCTTCTTCTCGGACAGAAGGGATTGCAAGAATGCTATACAGTGCTCCATTCACATAGGGTTGTATCTAAGAGGAAGAAATAGTTATGCCACTAAGAAAAACTCTTAAATTCACCCCAGCTGACTGTAAACAAAACTTAAGAGTGAAGGTGCAAAACAACTATGTTCTGAGAGCCTGAACTATGTTCAGAGAGTTTAATCAGGGTAGCCTGCACTTGCAAAAATTTCCACTCGGGAAGCAGTGAACTTTTAGGATGCAAATACACTCTGATAGGGTTGGTCTGAATCAGTACTGCTGCACGCAGATTTCCCCTCTACCTCTTATGAAAATATATTCTTGCAAATTGACTTGGCCTTAAAAAAAAGAGAGAAAAGAAAAAAAAAAGAAGAAAAAAAGAAGTTTCTTTTTTTAGTCCACTAACTAGTGGCAGTACAAAAAACAACAAAGAACAGGGACAAGACTGTGTCAGCAAGAGCTCAAGACAGGCTTCAAGCATAGTGGCCTCGCACATGATGATAAAAGCTGTAGCAGCTTCAAACATCCTCTCACCCTGATGCCTGTTACTGTCCCTTAGCAGAGGAATAATAACAGCTAGCATGAAAGCTATGCATTATGGTTAGTGCAAACCACCAGATCTGTCAAACTAGCTTTATCAGCACTTATGTGACCCTTTGTATCGGCCAGTTACTGTTGGAGCACTAAGATTTCCAGTCATCCTCCGTCTATACACTTGGAAAAATGAACAGTGAGCTAGGCTGGAAGCAGGGGAAGCAAGGAAAGATAAAGGACTGGGATTTACACAAGGATTCTACAGCTTCTCAGAAAGCTCTCCTGGCACCCAAGGCATTGTCCTCTACCTTTGACTTTGGTAACAAATCTTCTGTCAGCTGCACTGATGCAAACCAGGTTATAAGAATGCATCCTCTGAGAGAAATTTCAAGGCCGTTCTAAGGCACAGACTTCAACAGTACTACAGCATTCTCCAAATACTTCAGTCTAGGGACCGGGATGTTATTTTGTATTAGTGTGTATTGTATTAACTCTTACCATTCATGAAAACAAAGCTAGTGAAATGGTACAATAAAGGTATGCCAACTTTCATCTTAATCAAAACAGTGCTAGTAAAGAACTGATCTACATCTTTGAATGAATTAAAATGCAGAGTAAAGACTTCATTTAATTTTATCCTTGATTTTCAGTTTAAGTGATAAACAAAAAAAAAGATAATACAATCATGACATATAAACATGAAACATCAGAGTTTGTATTTCATTGCACCTTGCATAATCAAAGAATCAACCTAGAATACCCTGGTAAAAATTTTGCCTCTCTCTGACTGGCCAGAAGGCCAATCACATCCTGGGCTGCAGCAAAAGAACTGTGGCCAGCAGAGGAAGAGAGCTGATTCTGCCCCTATACTCTGCCCTGGTGAGACTTCACCTGGAGTACTGCATCCAGTTCTGGAGCCCCCAGCACAAGGATGTAGACACATCAGAGCATGTCCAGAGGAGGGTCACCAAAATTACCAGGGGAATGGAGCATCTCTCGTATGAAGACAGGCTGAGGGAGTTGGGGCTGTTCAGCCTGGAGAGGAGAAGGCTCTGGGGGGACCTTACAGTGACCTTCCAGTACCTTATGGGGGCCTACATGAAGGTGGGTAAGGTCTATTTAAAAGGGTTTGTAATGATAGGACCAGGATCAATGGTTTTAAGCTAGGAAAGGATAAGACTGGATATTAGAAAAAAGTTCTTTAATATGAGGGTGATAGACCACTGGCATGGGCTGCCCAGAGAGGTGGTGGAAGCCCCATCCCTGGAGTCATTCAAGGTCAGGCTTGATGAGGCTCTGAGCAACATGCCCTAGATAGAGATGTCCCTACTTGTGTAGGGAGGTTGGACCAGATGACCTCTAGAGGTGCCTTCCAGCCTAAAACATTCTATGATTTCAACGTTGCACAATATTTGCCTTCATTTCCTTCTGCCTTGAATTTCAATCCCTCTGCAGAGACAGCTGAGGCAATACTTTATATAGCAGACAGCAGATATCAGAGTGATGTGTTGAACAGTATTAAGTAGAAATAACTAACAATTTTTAGCATTTTCCTCTGAGGTAGTTTAATTTAGCATCTAAGATGCAAGCGTGTCTGGAAATAGAAAAAAACTATGAAAGGGTTAAGTGGCAGGTTAAATTAATTGGTAGATAAAAAGATATTAGGGCCTGAATGTCACAAGTGTACCACTTTCTTATAATATTCCTTAAAACTACTCCTAGCAAATTTGCTTCTTTGCACCTGATGTTTTGCATAACAGCTTGCATCACACATTGTTCATCTAATGAACTATCAAAGCTTGAGATGATCTGCTGTGAAATGACATTTAAACAGCATCAGGAACTGCAATCAAGGCAGCACATGGACTGCATGATAACTATGCATCTAAAAGAGTTTCATTCTTAGCTGCCAACACTCGTTAAAGGAAGACATGATTATGTCTAGAAAGACCAGTGCCCAACAACAACAACATCACATAATTGTGAATTTTAGGAAAATTTCAAACAACTTAATTACACAAGGTCTAACAAGAGAAACAAAACAAATTTACTTTTTCCCATTTCTTCCTTTCTTGCTTTCTGTATTTTTAATTTTTCTTTCCTTCACCCCAAGTTAAGGAATGAATACCTCATGATTCTCGTGGCCAAGAAGATCAGAGAGAACTTTGAGCACATGGTTTGCAATCCTTGCACACATTTTCTTCCCTGAAAAGGTAAAAAACATAAATATGCTTGAAAAAAAGGTAACAGATCAGAGCAGGCTGCTTACTTCTTAAAATCAGTACTAAATATAATTTACACAGAGCAATGCTGTTCCTTGTCCCTGCCAAATGGTGCTCTGCATAACTGAGTGGAATCAGTGCAGATACTCTGGATTTATACAGTTGTAATCTTCGACAGAATGCAATGCTGAGGGTTTAAAAAAAAAAAATCAGCAACGATATTATTTTGCTTATGGCAAGCAGTTGATTTTCCACCCTTGCCTTACTTTCCTTTTTAAAAAGAAACTTACTTTAAGCTTCCTTTAGGTCTCTTGAACATAGATGGGACCTTATTTTCTTGAGGGGAATGTCTGCATTATAGAAGTGAAGCATTTAAATATTTCACTCCCCAAGGTAAAGGTTAAGCTCCTTGCCATTACTGATCAACTCAGTTCTGAATTATACAAACATATCCCCCCCAGAAATAAAAAAGTATCATTTGAAAAATGGGCCTGGGGCATAGGAGTAGCATTTTTTATGTACAGAGATGAAAAAAAGAATCAAATCTTAGAGGGTTCTATCGGTAACTGTTTTATTTATTTGTTAGATTTTGGTCAAGCTAACTGCCATAGTTTCGGCTTCTTGGGAAAGAGATCTGCTCAAAAGCATTGGTTATAACACTAAAATATCTCTGGTTATGTGAGTCCCTGCTAATTACAGCCACTTGAAAGAATCCAGGTATATCAGAAAAAAGGATTCACAACCTTCCCCATCTATTTCTTGGAATAAGGTTGTAATTCAAAATGTAAGCCACCTGCACTCCGCAGACAAAGATTCATGAGCAAGGCAACAGAGTACTCCAGTGTGTAATCAGACAGGCAATCTGTATCTGTTAGAACATCAACCAGCCAGAAAATGAGCCCATCTTTGATCATTGCCGACTGCAGTGCACGCCTAGGATTAAAAAACAGAAAGACCACAAAAATAAGATCACATCATAAATAGCTAAAATTATAGCTAATATAAGCACATTAAAACACTGTTTCATCTACCTGCTATACACTAGTCTGTCAACAACAAAAATGCCCTACCTACCCATTTTGGCAGAATCAATTAAACTCAAGGATTAACAAAGCGTGAAGATTGAAGATGTAGATTCCCATAGGGTTGGAGCACTAAAATCTTGTTCAGTGGGTTAGGTTTTTGTGTGCTTTGGTTTGGTTTCTTTTTTTAAACCTGCAAACTCCTGAGGTGATTTTCTTCATTGTTTTCTAAGGCTTCTAATTCCATCTAAAATTGCATTTTCAATTGTCTCAAAAATGGTAAAAACCAGCCAGCTACACACAACAGACCCATAAAACACTTTAATTACTATTTCTGCCATAGGTAGCTATAGCACCAACAGCACTTTTGTACTGTTGATTTGATGAATGAGATTTTTTTGCTTAAATCTATTTGCTCTTTTTTCTAAAGATTCTTAAATCATGTATTCTTTTAACTCAACCTGTAGTTGCCCTCAAAGAGTGTACTGAAAAAAGTGCCAAGTGGTCAACTGTGATCTCCTAAACCAGAAATTCCTCATTTTACAATACAAAAAAGAAGTATATACTGGTAGAAAGGTCTTACTGAAGAATACCATTTTTAATCATACTATTTCCAATAGGCAGTAAGCCTAAATCACAAAGATCAAAGCAGGTATTTTCGTTGTCTTAGTACTTGGGAGCTGGATTAGAAACACAGAAACATAGAAACGTCTGGGTTGGAAGGGACCTCTAGAGGTCATCTAGTCCAACCTGCTGGGAGCTGGGACATCCT